>JALGXP010000839.1:0-21596 GCA_023333625.1 Bothriochloa decipiens
AGTAATTTTTTTGAATACTAAAAATATATAAATAATTTTGCAAAAAAAGTTGAGACGGGGAGGGCTCAAGGCCTGGGCGGCCGCCCAACACTAGTGGCGCCTGCCCAGCTCCGGTGGCGGTTCGCCACCGCATTTCTCCCTCGTGATCCTTCTACATCCTTCGTCCTAAAAAGTAGATGTTTGGTTTATTTGTGCATTTCTCGTTACGTTATACCCTGAAGATGCCCATTCTATGCCTTTTCACCCTCTATATAAACAACCCATGCCTCTTTTCAATCTCATTCCATCATAGCTCTCCTCTCTTCCTGCTTAGAAGCTTGCTATGCCTCTCCACGCAGCCATGGTGAAGCAAGAGCCTGAAAACTTAGATAGGAGGGTGATCCGCTATGGGATTGACCTCAACACCATCCCCAAGGAGGAGCCAGATTGCAAAGCCACAGTCCCAGTTAATGAGCCTACTCCCCTCGCCACCATTTCATCACCAAAGCCTCGCAGCTATGGCCGCTCCTACTTTGCCCAACCTGTCCTCACTGCGCCACCTAAGCCTCTTCTCTTAGGAGGAGCTCCGTCGAAGGGCCCCATGTCAAGCTGCCCGAAGGGACCAAGCTCCTGCCTCCTAAGCATAACGAGGTGCTCATGGGGTTAAAGACCAACAAGAGCGAGGAGATCGTCTACACCAAGTACACCGGGGAGCGCACCTACTTCGAGGGAGTTTGCGCTCATCCTTGCAAGGTCAAGTTCATCCCGCCAAAGGAAGCTCCCAAGCGCGCCCTTGTTGCATCTGAGACTCCGCGCAAGTGCCGCAAGACCATGGCCGGTCTAGAGAAGGAGCTTGAGGCTCATCACGCTATCATCACCTCTCTAGAGTCTTGCTAGGGTCTCCAAGGTAGATGCATCATCCGCACCGATAATAGGGTGCTAGAATTGGAGAAAAGCTCCACCAACATAGTTGAGAGGGTGAATGCTTTAGAGCACCCCAATAATTAGAGGCGATCTATCCTAGCATATGATAGGGCATAAGTGAGAGTTAGATCAAAATTTGCTTAGATTAAAGTTTAGTTCAAGTTTGCTTAGTTAAAAGTTTTAGTTCATGTCAATTCGAGTCAGTCTTTGTAATCAAAATGCCTTATATGATGATGCAAGAAATATTATAATATTATTATTAGATATGCTTTGCCTCTTTTGTCTCCACCACGTTGTGAATGAAGGATAACAGGAAACAAGTGTGGGGGAGACATTCGACGATGTAACGAACAAATTTTGGTGCAACAACTAAATTTTTTTGAAAAGATATGACACGAAGACCGTGCTCGGCAAAGTGAAACCCGAGGGGCCACCAGTAGTGGGCGGCCGCCTAGCACCCTTGGGCACCCGCCCAAGGGGTGGGCCCACCTGGCTCCAGCCTCGACCGCGATCAGGTATGATCCCTCTATGTTGTAAAATTTTATCTTGATCATGCTGTTTCGATTCACAGTGAAATATCTTGAATTAAAACACTTAATAAATATATTGAGAAGGTAGATTATTTTAATCATGACGCCAAGATAGACTCACACCATGATAATTCCTAGGAATTCCTGTTGCTGTTGGGAACTTTAATTATAGGGACCCCATATTACTTGGGTTGTTGTGGAAATTGAGATAGTATGAACCATGAGAACCTGATTTCTGATGTCTGGTCATTTGGAGAATTTATTTTTGAAAATTTAAAAATTATTAGCTACACTTCTCCTCTATGGTAATAAATGCCTATAGAGCCTCATCGATGAATTATAAGACCAGCACATAAGCTCTTACCTGTGTTGCTAGTAGTCAATCCGTGTTAGACCCTTGTCGAGAGGGTGTCATGCTCATAAGACCAAGTCCACTTACACCCACATATATTTGCTGCTCCTACACTGGGGGGTATGCACAAAGATGCTTTCCACCTTTTATCTATCTCCTACACCGGGAGAAGATACAAACATTTGTTAGGGCTTCCAAATAAATGCTCCAAGCTTGTTATTAGTACTTCAAAGTTGTTACCATCATGTGCCTTCAAGTTATTGTATTCCAAGGAAGAGACATGGAGCTATAAAAAATAGAGTATCATAAAATAAAGAGAAAGAAAGAAGTCCAAGCATTCAAAAAAAGAAGAGAAGAAGAAAAATGATGATAGCCCATGGTCTCCAGTGTTTGAAAAAGCTCTTCATTGTCTCCAATAGTGGAAAGTTCATCAAGGAGCATTGTCATCATATTCTTAGCCACCAAATGTTTCACACACATGCACACTTGGTCTAGGGCATGGCATTCCCCTCCGAGGATCCTATTTTGACTGGGCAATATATATGGGTAGGTATGCTATTTCTTGAAATACCTTCAACTCCATATAAGACTTTATAGAATAAGATACATCATAAGGCATACATTATACTTGCCTAGGTGAGTTCCACAAATACCACATATAATGAGTGATTTGAGTGTGCTACATGATGGAGAAGGGTAAGCTAAGTTTTTCATTGTAAAAATATTATAAAACTCTAAGTGACAGGACTGAAGGAAAAATGAGCTCTACTTTGTGCTGTTCCATCCTCAACTTCCTAAAGTCTTATGGTTGACACTTTGTGTCGTTACCCAGGAAATGGGGACCCCAAACCCTTGGTTTACTGGGCTAAACCCCACAAAATCAGCAACATGAACCCTCCAGTGACCTCCCATGATTAACGTTCAAAGGCCTGCAGGCTAAAGCATATTGGGTTGACCCACGAACGGGCTACGACGGCCCAAAGCCAAAGCCTGCTCGAGGGGCTACCGAGCGGACTGGGACTGTACACTCGAGGGTACAATTCAGGTGAACGAGCCTGCCCTCGAGGATGGAACCTCGCCCGGCAAACGAGCCTGCCCTCGAGGATGGAACTTCGCCCGGCAAACGAGCCTGCCCTCGAGGATGGAACCTCGCCCGGCGAATGAGCCTGCCCTCGAGGACGGAACTTCGCCCGATGAATGAGCCTACCCTCGAGGATGGAACTTCATTCGCACGAATGGGCAGCCCTCGAGGACAGTGCACCCCTCGACTACCGACTCTCCCGTACGGATTCGGGCGCATTTAATGCGTTTTACCTACCCCCGCCTAACCGTATGGCCACAGTTATGGTAACAGTTGTGGGAGTGGTGGTCAAATCTTGCTTTTACCGCCCATGCCCTAGAATCCTGCGGGTCGTACTTTGCTGTTGTGCCATGCTGAGCACTATGCCCCGTCCAGCACCCCCTCGAGACGCATAAATCAGCACGTTTCCCACATTTCCCGGGATTCGACCTTATCCGGTGAGGCTGGACCCCTTCGCTCGACCCCCTTGACTCGAGCCAAGCCCTCGACCGCCGCCCCTCGACTTCATCGGACGAACCCTCAAGCAGGACTCCAATGACTCTGGGCTGCACTTCAACAACTCCCGATGCGACGGTTGCAGGGCCTCCCATACCGACATACATCACTACAGCAGCACCGACGTGATCGGCCTCAATGCCATGCGTCACCAGCCATACGAACTCTAAATATATGTACTCCTGTGCCCCTCCTTCACCTATAAAAGAAGGCGCCAGGACATTAGGAAGAGGGGGAGAAGGAGAGGATCTAGAGCATAGAAACGCTAAGGCTTTAGATCACAGAACAATACCGTGAGACAGTGTAAGGTCGAGAGCTAGGCGTCCGAAACGCCCAAGCTCCAGCTCATGCTCCTCACACCTGCTTGTATTTTCCCCTGTACTAGCACTTCGGTGCAAGATAACACGAACTATCCTCCCCCCGCTGGACGTAGGGCCTTCTTTGCCCGAACCAGGATAAATCGCCGTGTCCTTCTTGCATCACCCACCGGATTAAGGGAGCACGCAATTATGAATATAACTCGTTTGTGTTAACCCCTCGGGGGTCAAAACACCAACAGTTGGTGCGCCAGGTAGGGGACCGCGTGTCACTAACGATTTCCCACAATTTTTCCGGATGGGTGACTTTGTTTCACCACTTCCGCGCGCTATGGTGATCTGGTTTGGGAGCCTAGAGTTGATGACCCTCGGCCAGGGCTATGACATGACCCTGCTCTCGATCAGTGACCCAAACGGAGGTCGCGGTACCCCCCACGCTCATGGGGGGGCCGCTCGCCGATCTAACCACCATGCTGCCACATCCAGAAGGACGCACGATCGACACCGTCATCGCCATCAACCTGAGTCGAGGATGGTTCCCACCGCTTTCTCCTCGCCCCTAACTGGAGATGAGGAACCCCTTGTTGAGGGGTTGTCTGACCCGAGTTTAGAGGTAGAGGGCAAACCGGTAGGACCCCACCACAACCCTGACTCCACCTTCGCAGTACGCTCATCGAGGAAGCACGACGAAGTCCCCGCTCGATCGAGCCTGCTCCCGCACGAGCTGTTCGAGCGTCATCGGCGGCCTTCGTTTGACTTCAACAATGCCACGACGACGATCTCGACAGTGACCCACTCCAACATGAGCATGTTAGAGGACCGCCCAGGCGCCCTTCTCCATGCAATGACGCACGTGGGGACTGTCACACCAGCCTTCGAGGGGCGAGAGCGCCCGGCCCCCGGAGGTACGCCGTCGGCACACTCCGACGGCAGCTGCAGGAGGAGGCGCGGGGACAATTCCCCATTTTCTGCTACGGTGACCCGACTCTGACTCTGATCATTGGGATCCTACCCGTGAGTGCCTCCACATCAATGGTAATGTCGACTCTGATCAGGACACCATCGATCCAATGGCCGGGGCAGCTACCGCTGCAGCGGGAGGTGCTCTCCCCAGAGCAGAGGACCAACAACCAGACGCACCCCAAGAGGCGTGCCCCCATCCTGGCGAGCAGGACACACAACTAGCACAAATTTGGGAGTTGCAGGCGAAGCTCATCGACGAGCAGGAACGATTGCGCCTGCTCGAGCTAACCCTCGAGCAAGAGCGACGACCGCCCGGTGGTAGAGCCCGAGCCAGGGCCCAAGAGGTCAACCGCAGATCAATGAGGCTGGGGCACCTAAGCAACCTGCCAACCATTATCCCCGAGCAAGCCAGGACATTGTCACGGCAGCTATGCTCCTTCGCAATATGCCCGCGCCATCCAACTCGCAAGCTCGGCGGATACAACGCGAGGTCGAGGATCTCCTCCAATTGCTGCTGTTCAGCAAGCCAAGAACTCAACTTTGAGGCATGGAGGGGCATCCTCCGAACCTCAAGTCGAGCCCTCTCGGCCCGAAAGGGAGAGCTCGGTCAATCAGGGGGCGGACCCCTGACCGAAGAAGAAGCCGGCCCGAGAACGTATCAACGATGACCGCGCTCCCCGCAACGCGCGCCTTGACATTTTTGAGAACCACAGACGCAAGTACGGGGATGCCGAGGATCGAGGGTACAACGCCCATCGTGGAGGGCGTTACGACAACGACGAAGACCGACGGGCCCCGGAGCCACTGGGTCCCCAAGTCTTCAGCAGGATGATCCGCTGCGCCCAGCTGCCCGACAAGTTTTGACCCCCCACGAGCATCGTCAAATACAACGGTGAAACCAATCCCGAGCTCTGGCTGGCCAACTTTCGGCTGGCTTGTCAGGCGGGCGGGGCACATGACGATCACGTCATCATACGTCACCTTCCCCTATTCCTGTCCGACACCGCGCGTAGGTGGCTCGAGGAGCTTCCCCCTGACCAGATTCACGGCTCGGTCAACCTTGTCCGGATCTTCGAGGGGAACTTCAAAGGTACCTATGTGCATCCCGGGAACTCCTGGGAACTGCGCAACTGCAAGCAGAAACCGGGGAGTCTCTCTGTGACTTTGCTCGATGATTCTCCAAGCTCCGCACTGAACTACCCCACATCTCCGATCTCGACGTCATTCTAGCATTCGTTGTGGGTACAACCTACAAGGACCTAGTTCACGAATTGGGGCGTAACCGCCCCAACACCGTCGATGAGCTCATGGATGTGGTCGCCAACTACGCGGTCGGCGAAGAGGCGGTCGGTGCCTTCTTCAGCGACGGGAAGGACAAGGGAAAGGCGCCGGCAGCCGACGACGCCAGAGGCTCGAGCAAAGGGCCGAAGAGGAACAACAAGAAGAAGAAAAATCAGCAAGGCAAGCATGAGGCTGCAGAAGATGATCTCGTCACAGCAACCGAATGCAAAAGACCTCGAGGTCCCCCCGAGGGCGCCATCTTCGACAAAATGCTCGAGGAGCCCTGCCCTTATCACAAGGATGGGGCAAAGCACAAGCTTACGGACTGTTGCATGCTTCGAAAGCACTTTGAGCAAGTTTGCGTGAAGAAAGGTGACAACAAGAAAGACCAAGGTGGCGGTGAGGAAGACAACAGGGAAGACGGAAAATTCCCCGAAGTCTATGACTGCTACATAATATACAGGGGCCCCTCGACCCAGCTCACGCCTCGATAGCGCAAGCGGGAGCGTCGAGAAGTCTTCTCCGTCCAAGTCACAACGCCTCACTACCTCGACTGGTCTGACGCGCCCATCACGTTCGACCGCAATGACCATCCGGATCTAGTCCCCAACCCTGGGGCCTATCCGCTCGTCGTCGACCCAATCATCATAAACACCCGCCTCTCGAAGGTCCTCATGGACGGCGGTAGCAGCCTGAATGTCATCTACCTCGAGACCCTTGACCTCCTGGGAGTCAAGAGGTGCCAACTCTGACCCAGCGCCGGGGGATTCCATGGCGTCGTGCCGGGGAAAAAGGCCCTCCCCGTCGGCCGTATCGACCTTCCCGTCTGCTTTGGCACCCCTGCCAACTTCAGGAAAGAGACCCTCACCTTCGAGGTGGTCGGGTTTCACAGAACGTATCACGCTATCATCGGCCGACTGGGCTACGCGTAGTTCATGGTGATCCCGAACTACACCTACGTCAAGCTCAAGATGCCAGGACCCAAGGGCGTCATCACCGTCGCCTCCTCCTATGAGCACGCGTATGACTGCGACATTGAATGCGTCGAGTATGGAGAGGCCGTCGAGCAAAATGCCATGATAGCCGTGACCCTCAAGCGCCTCGCTGACGAGGTGCCAGATCCCAAGTGATACGCTGGCAACTTTGAGCTGGCACAAGACACCAAGAAAGTCCCCCTCGACCCGAGCTGCCCCGGCGAGAAGGTGCTAATGATTAGTGCCAACCTCGAGGGCAAATAGGAAGCTGTGCTTGTTGACTTTCTCCGCGTGAACGCTGATATGTTTGCGTGGAGTCCTTCGGATATGCCGGGCATACCGAGGGAAGTCGCCGAGCAAGCCTTGGAGATCCGGGCCGGGTCCAGACCGGTGAAGCAACGCCTGCATTGCTTCGACGAGGAGAAGCGCATGATCATCAGCGAGGAGGTGCACAAGCTTTTGGCGGCTGGATTCATCAAGGAGGTACATCACCCCGAATGGTTAGCTAATCCCGTGCTAGTTAAGAAAAAGAATGGAAAAATGCGGATGTGTATTGACTATACTAGTTTAAACAAAGCATGTCCCAAAGTTCCGTTTTCTTTACCACGCATTGATCAAATTGTTGACTCTACCGCGGGATGTGAAACCCTCTCGTTCCTTGATGCTTATTTTGGCTACCACCAAATCAAGATGAAAGAGTCCGACCAGCTCGTGACTTCCTTCATCACACCTTTTGGCATGTGCTGCTACGTCACCATGCCCTTCGGCCTTCGAAACGCCGGGGCGATGTATCAGCGGTGCATGCTCCACGTCTTTGGTGAACACATAGGTGACACGGTCGAGGCCTATGTCGATGACATCGTGGTCAAGTCCAGAAAAGTGGACAACCTCATCCATGACCTCGAAATCGCGTTCGGGTGCCTTCGAGCCAAAAACATTAAACTCAACCCCGAGAAATGTGTCTTCGGAGTGCCTCGGGGCATGCTCCTTGGATACATCATCTCCCAGCGCGGGATCGAGGCCAACCCCGAGAAGGTCACAGCCATCATGCGAATGGGGCCGATTCGGGATCTCAAGGGCGTGCAGAAGGTCACGGGCTGCCTCGCGGCCCTCAGCCGTTTCATCTCACATTTAGGGGAGAAGGCCATGCCTCTGTACTGCCTCTTAAAAAAATCCGAGTGATTCATATGGACCGCGGAGGCCGAGGAGGCTCTCGATGAACTCAAAGGCATGCTGACATCCACCCCGATTCTTGTCCCTCCTTGACCAGCGACGTCGACTGAACCGCCCAAGCCCCTCCTCCTCTATGTCGCCGCAATCACTCAGGTGGTCAGCGCGGCCATAGTGGTTGAGAGGCAAGAGGAAGGGCACGTCCTGCCCGTCCAGCGGTCGGTTTACTTCGTCAGCAAAGTGCCTTCAGAAACGAAAATCCGCTACCCACAGGTGCAGAAGCTGCTCTACGCTATCGTCCTTACACATCGCAAGCTCCAGCACTACTTCCTCAGCCACTCGGTTACCATGGTATCTTCATTCCCCTTGGGGGAGATCATCCATAACCAGGAGGCCACTGGAAGGATTGCTAAGTGGTCGGTCGAACTCATGGGTGAGACCATCACCTACGCACTACGGAAGGCCATCAAGTCCCAAGCGCTGGCGGATTTTGTCGCTGAGTGGACCGACACTCAGTTGCCGTCGGTTCAAATCCAAGCCGAGCTATGGACAATGTACTTCGATGGGTCGCTCATGAAGACAGGAGCAGGCGCGGGCTTGCTCTTCATCTCGCCCCTTGGAGTCCACATGCACTACGTCATTCGCATCCACTTTCCCGCTTCTAATAATGTCATGAAGTACGAAGCTATCGTCACTGGATTACGAGTGGCCCTTGAACTCGGGGTCCGACGCCTTGACGTTCGAGGTGACTCGCAACTAATCATCGACCAAGTGATGAAGGCCTCGAACTGCCACGACACCAAGGTGGAAGCCTACTGCAATGAAGTGCGCAAGTTGGAAGACAGGTTCCATGGCCTCGAACTTAGTCATATTGCTCAACGATACAACGAAGCCGCGGATGAGCTTGCAAAAATCGCATCGACTCGAGGTACAGTCCCTCCGGACGTATTCTCGAGGGACCTCTTCGAGCCCTCCATCGATTTGGGCTCGGGGGCTTGCACTACGCCCTCGAAGCTCCACCCCACTACCTTGACTGGGGCCCCCTCGACCGGGGCCCAGGTTATGGAGATCCAGGGGACTCCTCCTCCGTCGAGCCCACCACCGGATTGGCAAGCCCCTTTCCTTGACTGCGTCATTTGGGGAGAGCTTCCGGAGGACCAGACCAAAGCTCGCTGGATCGCGCGACGGGCCAAGTCCTACGTCATCTACGGTGATGGCAAGGAACTCTACAGGCAAAGCCCTTTAGGTGTTCTTCAGCGCTGCATTACTATTGAGGAAGGCAGGAGGCTCCTCGAGGACATACACTCGGGGGCCTGCGGCCATCATGCAATGCCAAGGACCCTCGTAGGCAATGCCTTTCGACAGGGTTTCTCCTGGCCGATCGCCATTTTCGACGCCACAAACATTGTCCGCTCGTGCAAAGGGTGTCAATTTTACGCCAAGCAGACGCATCTCCCAGCTCACGCCCTACAAATGATCCCAATCACCTGGCCGTTCGCGGTCTGGGGGCTCGATCTTGTGGGGCTTCTCAAGAGGACAACCAAAGGGTGCACGTACCTGCTCGTTGCCATCAACAAGTTTACCAAGTGGATCGAGGCCTGGCCTATCGGCAACATCCACTCCTAACGGGCGGTCGAGTTCTTCACCGACATTATCCATCGCTTCGGGGTCCTGAACGTCATCATCACTGACAACGGCACACAGTTCACGGCAAGAAGTTCTTGGATTTTTGCGATCGCCATCACATCCATGTGAATTGGTTCGCGGTTGCACATCCTCGAACTAACGGCCAGGTCGAGCACACCAATGGCATGATTTTGCAGGGCCTCAAGCCAAAGATCCTCAACCGCCTCAGCAAGCACGGAAAAAAATGGGCCGCGGAGCTGCCTTCGGTCCTATGGAGCTTAAGGACAACACCTAGTCAAGCCACGGGTTTCACCCCATTCTTCTTGGTCTATGGGTCCCAGGCCATCCTCCCCACTGACCTCGAGTATGGTTCCCCTCGACTAAAGGCGTACAACGAGCAAAGAAACGAAGAAGCCCTCGCAAACGCCATCGACCAGCTCGAGGAGGCTCGAGACATGGCGCTACTTCACTCCGTGAGGTATCAGCAGAAACTTCGACGCTACCACGACAAGCACATGTGCCCGAGGGACTTCCAAGTTGGAGACCTCGTCCTACGTCGACGACGGAGCAGCAAGGGACGTCACAAGCTGACCCCGCCATGGGAAGGCCCATACACCGTAGCCGAGATGCTAAAGCCCGGGACGTACAAGCTCGCTAACGACAAATGCGAAATCCTCACCAACGCATGGAACATCGAACAGCTACGTCATTTCTACCCTTAGGGCACCAATGCCCTCGTACATTCTCGCATGTTTTGTACATTTTCGCATGGCAAATATAAGGAGTACTTTCTATTATAAGTTCAAACTTGTTATTGTACATGCAGGAGGTAGCCTCGACCCTGTCTCACCAGAGTCGAGCCTCCCTCGGGGGCTAATGGGGGGGGGAACCCCCTAAGTTTCTAAAAATATGAACGATTTTTTTTAAAAAAATTCGAGCGTCCCCTTTCGCTTCGCAACTAAGTTGAAAACGGCTCGAACTCCCTAGGGGTCGAGGGCTGTCGAGCCAGAGCTCTCCTACGCCTCTGGGCTACGGTACCTCCACTCACTCCCCCTCGAGGGATACGAGCCTGTGTCAAACACTTAGTCGAAAAGCAAAAGTCAGGCAATCAGAACTCGAGCGCCTCTTCTTTCTCATGCCTCGATAGGCTTCGCGACTAAGTAGAAAACGCCTTGAACTCCCTAGAGGGTCGAGGGCTGTCGAGCCGGGAGCTCTCCTACGCCTCCGGGCTATGGTACCTCCACTCGCTCCCCCCTCGAGGGATACGAGCATGCGTTGAAAACTTAGCCAAAACAGCAAAGTCTAGGTGAAAGAAAGCAGAGAAGGCTTGAAAGTAAAATGACAAATTGCATTACGATAGATGCATTAATGTTCAAAAAGGCTTTAGAAGCCACATTGAATATAAGTTACAAAAAACTAACTTATTACATGGGCATCTCCGCCCAGCCTTGCCCTACAGGCCCGCTCCGCCGCCGCCCTCCTCGACGAGGTACCCTTCATCCGTGGGGGGAGGACTTCATCCTCGAACAACTTCGCCAGCGCTCCCCCGGCCTCTCCGCGTCATTGATGAGCCCTCGACATCACTCCTCATTCTCGGCGTCGGTCTTCGAGATATCGGGAACAAAGCCTTGGGCGACCACGTCCATGTCAAAGACAAAGCAGGAGGAGACCACTGCCAGCGCCTGCTTCACACCGGTATAAAGCGCCTCCCGCACGCGATCACGAAAGGTGGCATTGAGGTAGTAGATCCGATCGACGAGCGTAGCACCCGGGATGTCTTCTTCAGCACCCTCGACGGGCCTGACCTCCCAGGAGGCGCAGAGCCTGTCAAGGGCAACTCGGAGCTGGCCGAGAAGCGCCCCCTCCGTCGCGAGGCTCTCCTGCAGCACCATGGCGGCGGTTTGGGTAGCGAGCAGCTCGGACTCGAGGCCTGAAACACAAAACAAGAGTTAGACAAACCATACAAAAAAAGAGATCAAAAGCTCTTCAAGGAACTCACCAGCACAGTGAGTCTCGAGGGCGCGGTGATCCCCCAGCACGGCATTGCGCTCCCCCTGAGCCTTGTCTCGCTCCCGCTGGGCCTCCTTGAAGGTCCGGGTCACCTCTGTCTTCTCGCAGCGGAGGGTCTCGAGGGTGCCACCAGCCAAGATGATGGCCTGCTCCTTCTCTTGGAGGGTAGCCTTCATCACCCCGAGCTGGGTTTTTAGGCTAGCGGCTCGGTTCTTCTCCTCCTGGGTTTCCAAGCTAGCGGAGAGGATGTTGCGTGCCATGGAGACTTCAGTGAGATTGGCCTCGAGTGAGCGGATGCACTCCATGGAGCCTTGAGCCTCCCCCACGAGTAGCTCGATGCGCTCTTGGGCTCGAATGCTCTTGCCCTTGGCCCTCTCCGCTTCAGCCTTGGCCGCGTCAGCTTCCTCCTTGGCACGCTTGAGCTCCTCCTTGAGTTGGGCGGCTTCCCCTCGAGCAGCCTCGGCGTCCTCCTTCACCCGGGCGGCCTCCTCTTTGGCTTTGGCGGCCTCCTCCCTGGTCCCCTTCAGCTCCTCCTCGATCTCGGCCACCCTGCCCTGCGCAGAGCGACCGGCTTCGAGTTGGTGAAGCACTTCATCCCAGCTATTGAGCATTTCATGGAGGAAGTCTGACTTGGAGTAGGAATGCCTCCGCACCTCCTGGGGACAGGAAATCGAGGGTTAAGGCATTTCATATGAAAGAACTCAAAAAACTGCATATGGTCTACATAGGGACTCATCGCGAGGTTTCGGTCGTAGCCTTCGGCGAGCTCGATGCCTAGCTTCAGCAAGTGCTGCAGCCACGCTCGGGACTGCTCGGCGTCCTCCCAGCACTTGACTTCCACCGGGTCATCCATCTCAATCCCTGGAGCGTTGGAGTAGCCAAGTTCCCGGAGTACGATGTGCTCCTTGCCCCAATGTGGAAGGACCGTCTTGACCTTGGTTCGCGCCAAGGACTCGATCTCGTCCACCACATCATGTGGGATGCCGTAACGCACGGCCAACTCCACTGGGGTGCAGAACTCCAACGCGGCGCCGACATCCCTCAGCCCGAGGTTGGAAGTCGACCTCCTCGGCGAGCCAGAAGCCGCAGTCTCCTCCGGCTGCTTCGTCGATGGTTGCGGCGGCTGGCTCGACGCTGCTTCTGGCACCTTCAGAGGCAGCGAAGGTGTCAAGGCTGTCGCTTCCCCCAACGCCACGTCCTATGGCGCTGGCAGGTCCACCATCAACGCATCTTCCAGTGGGTTCAGTACCGAGACCTCCTCCGACTGCACCCTCGACAGCCGTGGGATCGTTGACGCCTTCGACGCCATTTCTTCTTCAGCCAGCAGCTCATCCAGAGTGATCACGGACACCCATTGCTTGGGCAGTCCCGAAGTCCCCTCTGCCTCTGACGTCTCGAGCGGCTGCTGTGCCGGCGGGTCCAGCGGCGCCATGTCCCCCGGCGGCGTCTGCTACGCCTGCTGATGTTGGGGCTGGCCCCTAGTTTTCTCCTCCTCTTCCCACCGCTCCAGTGGCTCTTTCTCCCCCTCCCGCTGTGACCGCGGCAGCTCTGCTTCTTGCAGGGCCCCCTGCTCCTGCTTCTTCTGGGTCTCGAGCTCACGTAGCCCCGCCGGCCAGGGTCTCCGCTCTCCCGTCGAGGGGAGAAGGGCTGTGGTCTTCTCGCCCTCGAGGTCGACGACGGCTACCTCCTCTCCCGGCTCGTGGCCCTCGGGGGCTCTCGCCTTGGGTACGGGGATCGAGGCCTCCGGTCGGCTAGGAGCGGAAGCTCCCGATGTCGGGGCTCCGCCCCCTGGCGCCGGGCCGAGCTCGAGGACCACAGACGATGACGTCAAGGAGGCGCTCCCTCCCTCTTGCGTCCTCCCTGGCTCGGAGTCGCCGCCCATCGCGGCCCCTGAGACACTCGACCCTGCAGCAAGAGCAGAACCCGTCAGCTTACCGCGCGCCATAGCTCCAAGGGCTGAGGACAACCACTTGGCTTTCCATGGAGCCAAGGGCCTTGACGTCGCACCTGTGACCGGGGCCTCCATCTTCGTAGCTGCGTCCACCTTGAGCCGCTTAGCCGGCGCAAGGGACGCCTCCTCGATTTGGCGCTTGGGCCTGGATGGGAAGCAGGACGGCAAAAAGCTTATTAAACTTCACGAGGAGGATGCAACAATAAAGAATTGAATCAACAACACTTACCCGAAGGGGATAGAGGCCCTTCGGGTCCCCCTCGAACTGCCAGCAGATCTCGAGACCCCTCTCGAAGCCGAGCTCTTCCCGGGGCTGAGGCTGCTCGGGGCCATCGGTGGGGTCGTCGCGCCTCCCTGCTCCGACAGGGCCTCCTGAGCATGGCTCTGCTCCGCCCGCGTCGACGACCGGGACCGGGTTTCCCGGGTCAAAGTGGGTGGGTCCCGCCTCGAGTATGATGGGAGGGGGGTGAACCCCCTCGAGTCGAGGCGTCGGCCCACCTTTTCCCACGCCGGCGCTCCGAGGCCGACGCCACCGGCTGGGGGGCGCGCTCCTCCACCGCCTCCTCCTGCACCAAGGGGCGGTCAGCATGGGAGGAACCTGACAAGATGTGCTCAAGATGCCTCGCCACCCCATCGACATCATCGCTGTCATCGTCAGCATCATCTTCATCTCCCTCGAACGAGGGAGACTTCTCCTCCGGGAGCTCGTCGTGCCTCTGCTGAGCGCGGCGCCTCGCAAGCCTTTCGCGCTCCCGAAGCTTCTTGGCCTTCTTCTTCTCCTCTTCATCCTTACACCGCTTTTCTTGCTGGGCGATGAAGTGTCTTACCTGACGATCGGGAGCGTCCTCCCTCAGCGGGGGCCTCGATCTCTGGTAGTCGATTCTCCCCTACAGGAAAATGTTTAGTCACAGGGACAAGAAAAGGGGGCGGAATGAAAATGCGAAAGGCACGGGTCGGGGCGCTCACCAGGTCGAGGCAACCCTCCTCCAGTCGCATGGGGAGGCGGTTGACGTCTTCTGCCCTGAACGAGCCCGCAACCATCCCCTTTACCCGCGCAACGACTTCCACGGCGGACGACTTCTCGCGGGACATCCGGCACCTCTCGAGAACCTCGGGCGCCGCTGAGGGGAGCATCTCGTCCAACCGCAGCGGGCGCTCCATCAGAGGGAGCACCCATCGACTGTGGAAGGCCGAGACCACCACACCTGCCGTCAGGCCCGCCTCTCTAAGGGCCTTCATCACGGCGATGAGGGGACGAAGTCAACGCTGAAGATCTCCCATGACACCGTGCGGCCAGTTGAATGGACTCGGTGATAAGCCGCCCGGTGTACGGCGGGAGGTAGCCTCCGTCGTTGCGAAGGTAGAACCATTGCTCGTCCTACTGGGAGTGGTTGGACATCAACCCGGTGGGGATATACTCGCGCGGCTCCTCTGACTTTCCGGTCTTCAACACGAAGTTGAGGCAGCCCGCTCTAATGATTTGCCTTATCCCTGGTGCCACCGGGGAGGCGAACCACTCCCTCTTGTAAAGATGGAGCCACAGCTCCCAATGTGGCGCCATCCCAAGGTAGCCCTCGCAGACGGCCGTGAAGATGGCAGCGTTGGAGATGGCGTTGGGGGAGAAATGTTGGAGCTCGACACCGTAGAAGTTCGTCAACCCCTGCATGAACTCGCTCAGGGGTACACCGAACCCATGCTGATGATATTTGAGGAAGCTCACCACATAGCCCTCCGGCGGGTTTGGCTCTTGGTGGTTCCTCGGCGGCGCAATCCACTTCGGCCGATTCGGATCGATGACAGGGCGGAGAAGTCCTTCTCCCACCAGCTCATTTAGCCTTTGCCGTGTCATGGTCGACGGGCGCCAGGGTTCGGCGGGCTGGAGGACGGGGGCCATGGCAGCAGCGGCGGCACGGATCCGCTCGGTGGACGCGGCAGCGGCAGCAACAACATGAATCTCCTCAGTGGACGGACGATCGGGAAGGTTCCCAATTGTGATTTCTTGCTCTAAGTTTCTACCCTCACGCGCGCAGGAAAGCAGGAATTCGAGAGAATGGCAAAGATGGGGGCGAACAGTGCCTGTCCCCCTTTGTTTTTATACCCGGGAAGAGCAACGGGCGAAGTTCGGAGGCAGGGAAAAGGTAACTTCCCGCAATTAATGTGCTTACCTAACCATTCCCCCCTTGATCCTCGATCGGATGCGCGCGTCACACCTCTGGCAAAGAGCCGTTGCTCGGGCCCACCACGATCGCACCGCTAAGGCCTTCTCCTCAAAAGGCGTGTCCAACGACAAGAGCCGTCACTCACCAACGGAGATTTCTATGAAAGGTAAAATGGGCTCTGGCCCCACCTCAAAGTCTCGAGGGAGCGAAGGCCGGCCCTCGAGTGAGGGTTCAACGGCCGCCCTTGAGCACCAAAAAAAATGGGCTCCAGCCCTAAGCCTCCAGGGAGCGAAGGCTGGCCCCACGATCAGGGTTCGACAGCCGCCCTCGAGCACCCGAGTCAGGGGTGACCAAGGGGGAGCCAACATGAGGCCTTGCTCGAGAATGAACTCTCGAGACCCCTTTGGACACATCCAAGGCAAAATGCTACGGACTTTATGGAATCCCCCCGAAGGAAGGCATCGAGCCGCCGAGACCTATCGAATGAAATCGGTATCCATAAGACCATGTGTTTTGCTCTAATGAGACCGCCTCCGGGCCACCAGCCGACCTCTATCGAATGAGGAACAGGCTCTCACTTGGATCTTCCCATTACCAGCTCACTGAGAACTTCACGGCTCGCCCTATCGAGGGTAGTCCGTCGCTTCTCGCCTCACGTCCGATCGAAAGGACTTGTGAGAGGAATGTCGAGGCCGGCAACGCCCCAGCCGCACGAGGCTCAGGAGCTCGACTGTGCCCGGCACCCCTCGATGAAAGAGGGTCAAAAATCCCCTGGGGGCTCGGCATCCCGACGCACCCCTCGGTAAAACGCTGTGACTCCAGTTCAGGCCTGGACCCGACTAGACAAGCACCCCTCGACCAAAGACAAATGAAGCCCTCACAGGAGTCTTCCGACTCCTACGAGGCCTCGGGGGCTACCCCCGTGGGGGTCGCTTGTGCGCCCCCCATGGAAAGATCCGAATCACGTACCATTTCCAATTCTTGACCCCCTGCCTGAGTGCCATCACTCGCGCAGGGGCTTGGGGGCTACTGTCGTTACCCAGGAAATGTGTACCCCAAACCCTTGGTTTACCGGGCTAAACCCCACAAAATCAGCAACACGAACCCTCCAGTGACCTCCCACGATTAACGTTCGAAGGCCCGCAGGCTAAAGCATATTGGGTTGACCCACGAATGGGCTACGATGGCCCAAAGCCAAAGCCTGCTCGAGGGGCTACCGAGCGGACTCGGACTGTACACTCGAGGGTACAATTCGGGCGAATGAGCCTACCCTCGATGATGGAACCTCGCCTGGTGAATGAGCCTGCCCTCGAGGATGGAACTTCGCCCGGCGAATGAGCCTGCCCTCAAGGATGGAACCTCGCTCGGCAAACGAGCCTGCCCTCAAGGATGGAACTTCGCCCGGCGAACGAGCCTGCCCTCGAGGATGGAACTTCATTCGCGTGAATGGGCAGCCCTCGAGGACAGTGCACCTCTCGGCTATGGACTCTCCGTACGGATCCGGGCGCATTTAATGCGTTTTACCTACCCCCGCCTAACCGTATGGCCACAGTTACGATAATAGTTGTGGGAGTGGCGGTCAAATCTTGCTTTTACCGCCCATGCCCTAGAATCCCGCGGGTTGTACTTCGCTGTTGCGCCATGCCGAGCACTATGCCCCGTCCAGCACCCCCTCGAGACGCATAAATCAGCACGTTTCCCGCATTTCCCGGGATTCGACCTTATCCGGTGAGGCTCGACCCCTTCGACTCGACCCCCTCGACTCAAGCCAAGCCCTTGACCGCCGCCCCTCGACTTCATCGGATGAACCCTCGAGCAGGACTCCAACGACTCCGGGCTGCACTTCAACAACTCCTGACGCGACGGCTGCAGGGCCTCCCATACCGACGTACATCACTATAGCAGCACCGACGTGATCGGCCTCAACGCCATGCGTCACCAGCCATGCGAACTCTAAATGTACTCCTGTGCCCCTCCTTCACCTATAAAAGGAGGTGCCAGGATGTTAGGAAGAGGGGGAGAAGGAGAGGATCCAGAGCATAGAAACGCTAAGGCTTTAGATCACAGAACAATACCGTGAGACAGTGTAAGGTCGAGAGCTAGGCGTCTGAAACGCCCAAGCTCCAGCTCACGCTCCTCACACCTGCTTCTATTTTCCCCTGTACTAGCACTTCGGTGCAAGATAACACGAACTATCCTCCCCCCGCTGGACGTAGGGCCTTCTTTGCCCGAACCAGGATAAATCGCCGTGTCCTTCTTGCATCACCCACCGGATTAAGGGAGCACGCGATTACGAATATTACTCATTGGTGTTAACCCCTCGAGGGTCAAAACACCGACACTTTGAATCCCACAATACCGGTATGACTAGGGATAATCTTCTATTGATGTCTTGGTTTGAGATTATGCTTATGGTAATCCATCCTTTTCCTCGAGGATGAGTAAAAGACTAAGTGTGGGGGAGTTTGTTGATGGTGGGTAACTCATAATTTTAACCATCAACTAAACATGAAAATGGATCTATATGCAAAGACCAGGTAGATATAGGGTTATCACTAATAGAATTCCATGAGTTTTGGTGAATATCTATTTCTAAGAGGTGTTAGCTAAAATCTACCAAAGAAGGTCCACATATCAGGATTACATATAGATAAAGGACGAACATGTACATAGGAACAATCTAGAAGACTTGGGAAGCCACCCCTACAAGTTGGGGCCCACCTGCCAGCATGGCTGGGCAGGCGCCCAGGGGCAGGGGAGGCTGCCCAGAGCCCTCCACCAATCAGGTGGAGGCTTATGGATCCTGCCTCCACCGACTTTGAGGATGAATATTAGCCGTCTATTTAGGTAGGTTTGATCTGAGGGATGTGGTGCATCCTAGAGGGCTATATAAGCAGGGCCCCTAGCCCCTGGATCAATGCCTATTCAAAAACCCTAATTCATATTTTCTAGAGAGAATTAGCCAGAGAGTGGTCCCTTGAATGGATCTATCTCTCTAGGGTTTTAGCAACAAGAGAGATTGAGAGAGTATAGGGTGGAGGTAGAATTGGAGGAAGCCTGGCCTGTCGGTGATTCCTCTCCAGTTGTACCTGCTGGATCAAGTCTCCTAACCCGAGGCTTGGTTCTAGGATCATTCAGAAATTCGACTTCTAATACTAGTAAGTTCATTGTTCTTATTGTTCTTTGGTTTATGAGTTTACTTTATTCGCTTTGTGTAGGGAATAGAGTAATTGTTCATAGCATAAGCATGGTGCTTGGGCTAGGAATACTCGTAGATACTCCCTATCTGGCTGGATTTGTGGTAGTAGCGGGAGAAGTGATAGTCCCCTTGTTGGCTCCGTAATGCATATCCCATTAGGAGGTTTGGTAGGATTTAGTGTACCGGGGTGAAGCATTCTCTGAGGTGTCTATTTTCCCTAGGTGCCTCCCTTAGAACAATAATCGTAAAGCTTGCCATAGGTTAGAGGAAGACTGATGGAGTAATCCTCTTTATATTGCTTAATTCTTGCTATCTTGCCTTGCAGCCCAGGGGTAGTAGATAAGACCGGGTTAGTCTTTTACACATTTTCTCCTAGTGGATAAACAAATACGATACTCTGGATTTATCTCCCGGGTGAAGTGCTCACCGATATCCATGCGCTTGTGGATTATTTCTCTTTGATTCTTTCGTGTGCGTAAAATGTCCTTGGAAGTTACATGCTTCAAATGACAAGAGAGTTTAATGGTGATTAAGACTTACAGTGCAAAACACAACTATCAAAAGGAGTAGGTTCTCAAGACTTGCACTTCTATTTGGCTTTCTGTTAAGTATATTGAATCTTTTAAAGCTGATAAGAAAATGTCTATAGCCAACTTTGCAAGTGTAGTGCAGAAAGATTGGAATTTGACACCTTCGAGGTCCAAGCTAGCTTGAGCAAAAAGGCTGGCTATGAAAGTAATCAATGGTGATGAGGAAAAGCAATGCAATATGCTATGGAAGTATGCACATGAGTTGAGGAAATCAAACCCAAAGTTCCTTCTTCCTAAATCTTGATGGCAACCTTTTCAAATATTTGTATGTTTTGCTCGGAGTCTGCAAAATGGGTTTCCTAACTGCATGTAGGCCTCTCATTTGCCTGGATGGGTGTCACTTGAAGAAAAACTATGGTTGAATCATGCTCACAGCTGTTGGTATTGATCCAAATGACTGCATTTACCCCATTGCATATGGTGTTGTTGAGGTAGAGTGCTTGGACTCTTGGAAATAGTTCCTGTAGACATTGAAGAAGGATGTAGGCATACCGAACAAATATCCTTGGACAATTATGACTGTAGAAGGTGGATTACTACACATATCCTTGAACACATATCTAGTGACTAACACATACCTCTACATTTGTAGATTACTAATAGTAAATTTTGCTTATGCAGGGACTAATTAAAGTTGTGGCTATAGTTTTCCTAGAATCTAAACATAGATTTTGTGTGAGACACTTGTATTCAAACTTCCAGCAAAACTTCAAAGGTGAGAATCTGAAAAAACAACTATTGGCTTGTGCTAGATCAACTACTCCACTATAGTTTGAAAAGAATATGGAGAAAATGAAAGTGTTGAATGTGAAAGCATTTCAGTGGTTAGAAAAAATGCCCCCTAATACATGGTGTAGAGCATTCTTTAGCATATACTATAAGTGTGACTTGTTGTTAGACAATAGTTGTGAGTTGTTCAACAATTTTATCCTAGATGCGAGGGAAATGTCTGTGCTGACTATGTTAGAAGAAATTAAGGAAAAGTTAATGGCAAGACACTATTTGAAAGAAAAAGAACATAGAGAAATGTGGCAAGGTCCTATTTGTCCTAAGATTAGGAAGAAGGTTAACAAGATAACTCAGTGGTCTAACACATGCTAACCCATACCATCTGGTAGAGAAATTTTCCAAGTGATCGACAAGGATCACAATTTTGTCACTAGTAGAGATATGACCTATCATGATGAAAATTCTTATGATGATTTTGTTATGGTTTCCAAAGAGTGGTTTCTATGACATTTTGGTCGCTTTGGTCATTGAACTGCGTGACAATTTTGTTTTTCGTGACGCATTTCAAAAAGGTTAGGGGAATCATCATAGAAAACCTGTCGGAATTGTAACAACCCTAGAAATCCGGATATCGAAAATACGGGCTTTCAAAAATTTTTCTAAAGTTTACCAGTGTATGGTGGATGTCATGTAGGAAACCCGCCAAACGATGCACAAATAGCACCCGACGTTAGCCCGAGCATTGCATTTAAATAACCAGAGTTTGATTCGCCTCTTATTCGATTTTATGTGACGTTAATAAAAATCGAATAACCTTTTAATACATGTGTATATGTATATGCCTGCTATCGACCCCCGTGCTGGCCCAGCCCAGCCGCGCGCTTGACTCGCTCGCTCGCGCGTGCACGTGCGTGCACGCCGGCCTGCCTGCCCGAGCTCGAGGCCCAGCCAGCCTGCTGCACTGCTGCCAGCCCGCTCGAGGCCCCGACCGGCCTGCCTCGAGCGTCGGCCCAGTCACACTCGCGCGTTGCTCCACGCGCTGCCGCGTCCCGACGCCCGCTCACGCGCGCGCTCGCTCGCGCGCTGCCGCGGCCCAGTTAACCAGGACGGCCCAACATGGGCCTGTCTCCACCGCTCGCCGCCCCGTCTCGCTGACACACGAGCCCCACCTGTCAGCTTGCACCTTTTACCACTTCTGGTCGACCGCGCGTCGCGTCCGTCGCACCATTTTTGTGCACCGCGCGCCTCCGCCGTCCGCCCGAGTAC
>JALGXP010000840.1:0-21596 GCA_023333625.1 Bothriochloa decipiens
CAACTTACAAGATGAACTGCTCCAAAGTTCCCCTGCCTTTTTTTTTTTAACATCAGCAGCAACTAGAGAGAGGAGACACGAACCTCCCATCATCTAACGACTCACCTAAACTACAACTCATCAAAACGTAACACAGCAAACATGCCGGTGAATCGTACTGGTGAGCCAGCCTACCTATGTGATACGGGCCCAAGTGTGTCTGGATGCGCTCGCAAAAGGCCAGTCTCATCTTAACATGCATTGGTCGTGCGGTGGACGATAGCTTCCTGTCCTCCACAGCAATATATCCACAGCAGATGCAGCCAGCCAGTGTGAGAATTTACAAACTCAGAAGTCCCACCGGTCAAGCTGCAGCCTAGCTTCGGCCATATCCTTCTGCGCCTTCCTTCGCCGATAGAAAATCGGACAATCCCGACTGCAATGGTTTGATTGCACAAAAGGAGGTTTTAAGCTTGTGACTGGAACGAAGTAATGAGGTGTTGAATTGAGTGCAAAACAGCAAACCTTGTGCAGAGAACATCCTGGTGCAGAGATCCTTGGCACTCCTGGCATTGCGTCCATAGCCTCCCAAAGAGCATCTCCAGGTCAGAAACTGCATGCGTCAAAATTTGATCTGTCAGTAGTGAGCTCCGGGGCACAGTGCTTTCAAACATAGATGCATTTTAGAGTGTACAGCATATACCATTTGCTACTGTTTTGCAGTACAACTCTGCTTCTCTTCCCTTGCAATGTGAGCAAAGTGTCTGACTGGCACCACTGCAGGTAGAAATTGAGGAAGAACGTTTAGGTGTTTATATAGTAACTGATTGCATAGGTTTTAGCATCTGCATTGTACTGCATGCGTCACCTGATAACAGCTTTGCACCCAAGACAAGTTAATTGTTTCTTTGCAAATTTCATTATCCCGCTGTTTGAAGGAGTTGAGATTGAAACAGATCTAGTGTGGCTTCCATGAAGCAATTCTTTGCTAGCATTCTTCAGAATTGGCTCAAAGATCCTCAAAAGTGGCTGCCGGTTGACAAGCAGTGAGTTACAAAAAATAAATGGAAAGCAAAAGGGTGGAGGCTCTGAACACTAGGTGAAGCATCGGACACAAACCTTGCTAATTTGGTTCTCAAGGTAGTATTGAGGATCAATAGGTATATTATTGTCCAAAACATAAATCGGATCTTCTGATTTCTCATATGCCTGCATGCAGAAAGACAAAATGTATCAAACATACTAACACCATATGACAGATAATACCGCAGCATACGATGCGGACGTTTTTTTATACCTTTGCCCCTTTTGCTGCTTTAATTATAACATAAGGAACACGGTCACCAACAGTAGGTGCAGTAGCTGGATCTCTCTGCTCAAGAAAACCATGATTTTTCAGCAGCTTAATATCATCAAGATATGGTAAGAACATCTAGGGTTCATACCTTTCGCATCCTCTCAGCAAGCTCCACATGAGCAGCT
The DNA here is from genome assembly GCA_023333625.1 of Bothriochloa decipiens. Classification (NCBI taxonomy): domain Eukaryota; kingdom Viridiplantae; phylum Streptophyta; class Magnoliopsida; order Poales; family Poaceae; genus Bothriochloa; species Bothriochloa decipiens. The sequence continues at coordinate 1,462 of JALGXP010000840.1, forward strand.
TTTACTGCATAATCTTCTCCCGTTTTTGTCAAACCCTGTGCATCTTAAACAGTCAAAAGAGTTGCAACACAGAATACAAATTCATCTTAAAACAGCTGAATTTGCGCACCTTTGTTATGACAAGAAGAGACAAGTCAACACGATTCATTAATAGATCAGATATGGTGTTCTTGACATATTGGACTGCACCCGGAACATCACGGTCCACCAGTATTTTATGAAGGCACTCAGTTACCAGGTTCTTTACCAATAAACAGTTGTCCCTTCTCACAGTTTCAATACCTGCACATAACGATACAAGACATATGAAAGCAAGAACTACTAACATATGTGCTCCAGTGCTCCACTTCCAATGAAAATAGTTCACATTTTAAAACAAAAATAAATACCTTTTGCATCCATTTTATCAAATTTCTCAGGATTCGTCCAGTACAAACCAGCATATCTCTTCTTGCTGATCAGAAGGTAAGGAAAATAGACCTTCTCAAACTCCAGCTTAATGGGCTGCAAGAAAGATATCATAAGCAACGTGTGAGTTGGAACTTAGATGAAAAGCAAACGAAAGCTTAGCTGGATACGTTACAGATTGCTTCAGAAAAATTGTCATCCAGGTCAGTTGACTTAAGTTATAAAAATATGTGCCACAGGAATATAACATGAAAATCAGATAACTCCTAGTGCCCATTTATAAGATAAGTCAAGGAACTACAAGGCATCACAAAAATTACAATTAGAAAAGGTAGTTGCTTTGTAACACAATAAAAGGTATGGCTAGTGTTTTGCTCTTCTAAAAGGAGTGTGGACAATTTTTCACTCTGTTTTGACCACACTGTTTCAAATTTCCTATATTTGGCCAGATGGGAAGAGAAGTACAGACAAAGATTGGGACAGATAGGCGACCAGATAAGAATTGGAGTTAATAAAGCTAGAAACTACTACGAGAGGCCATTGGCCATAACCTTGAAGTTAGATGTTTAAGGGTTCCGATTTTTTTCTTAAAAAAAAAGGAGCATTTTCATAAATCGTTTCACTGTTCCAAATAAGTTTCAGTGAGGTCATGGTTGGAGCTTGATCACAAAAAGGTCATGGATGTTGTATCAACTATGACAGTTCTACAATGAGGACAGACAAACCAATATTCTACACAAGTGCTGTATAACTCATTCCAAAGCCTCATGTTTATAAGTGTTTCTCTGTTCACCTTGGTAAAGGTTCCACTAATATAATCTGCAGCTTCTCTTCCTAACTTCATTGCATCTTCAATCGTAGAAGCACCAAACTGTACCATTACAGAATCAGTGTCCCCGTAAATTACCTGCAAAGTCACCAAATTTGCTGTATATCAGAAAATGAGTGAAAGACATCTTCGAACCCGCAGGCAAGAAAGCTTGCTGATAAAAAACTGACTACAGTGCTAATACATGACTTCCAAGAAATTGAACATAAGGGAGAGCAAGATATCATGTGAACAAGGTCTTGAGCAATGCTCGTGAATCTTGAGTGCACAATGAACTCTAATTCAGTGTCACTATGCTGATGTCTAGCTAAAACTAATGGAATCAAATTTATGTGTGCCCAATGTATAGTGTCAATTTTTAGATAGTGGTTTGCATGGGTTGAACCTTTTGTATATATTGGGTTCCTTTTCAGTTGATGTCCTTAGAACATCAGATATCATAGGGCTGCAATACTCATAGATAATCATTATTCAAGAATATGCAAGGTATCACATAGAACAAGAGCAAAAGCTGAAGTCTTGAACTTTGTGAGATCAAGCATAAAAAATTAACTGGAAATCTAACAGATCTGTATAAAAACAATAAAACACTACTTTACCTCTGCATTATGCCCATAAGCTCCTACTGTTGTGAATTTATCTTCAACAAGCTTTTTTGTATGTTCAATCATCTGTCGCCCTGTATGACCAAAATGCTTCAGTGCAAGCAACTCAACATTGAAATTGCTAGCAACCGTACAATGAATTTATTAATTATGTTAAACTAAGGCTTACCGTAGCTGGTCACGCTTGAAGAAATCTCTAAGCAAGGTAACTGACCAACAGTTGCTCCAGTGAAACCATAAACTGAGTTTGCACTTATCTGAAACATAAGCAATTCAACAATGTCATTATTCAAGTAGTTCACATTTGAATCAATGTTTTGATGGAATAAAGGGGGAAAAGATATGGAAGTACTTTCAGTGCAAGCTGACGACCGTCAAGAACAGCCCTTTCGAGTGGATCCTTTGCTTCCTGTGAACAAATAATTGGCGAGTTTAACATGGGATATATCTAGCACCACATGAATATCTAGCTTTGCAATTGTGGAAGATCTTCAATACTGCCTCTGTTCTAAATTGTAGGCCGTTTTGGATTTTCTAGGTACAAAGCCTGGATATACGCTATGTCTAGACACCAATAAAAAACTATGTATCTAGAAAAGCCAAAAAGACTTGCAATTTGTCAAGAAAAGCCAAAATGACTTAGAATTTGAAATGGGGGGAGTACAACTTTCTTACAGATGCATTGAGAAAAATACCTTTAAATCTGCTTTTGCCCTTTTCCGAGCTGCTAATAATTCTTCAAGGATCTCAGGAAGTATACCCTGATATTGTGTTCATAATGTTGGTTAGAAAACACATCTTCTGTCCAAAACACCTATTACTAAGACAGGATGCAAGTACCTTCTGTAGTTCTGGTTTCACAAATATTTCACCAGATGGGGTTTTATTGAGGCTTTCTGGAGGTAAGTTGAGTTTACGGGCATCCTCAGGGGGCACCTCCAAGATTAAATAAAAACTAGTAAATTGTCATCCATTACAGAGACCAAAGTTCTTTTTTAGAGCACGCAGAAATAATTATAACTATATAAGCATCATAAATTCACAGAAAAATTACCAAAGTACAGTAGCAAAGGTTATATGCCATCATGATGGACGGATACAAAGAAGCAAAATCCAAAGTTGCGATGGGCTTCTCATAAAATCCAGCCCTTGCCTCCAAAACCTAAAAATTGAAGAAGACAGATTACAGCAAATCCTTATAGTACAAAAGAAAAAAAATAAAATTAAATTGTTCATTGCATGATCAATTCAGGTGGAGGAAAAACTGATGAAAATTTCTGGCCTCCCAGATGGAAAGATTGCTGGCATACACAAAAGCATGTTTCTAGAGTGGAAACCCCTGCATATATATTTCAGTTCCACATGCATCAAGAACAAATTTTGCAATAAGTGTGGATAGCTTAAATGCTCAACTAGCTATCTAGATTTTCTTTAGCTTGGAATGACAAATATGTATACCCTCAGTTCAGGGCAAGCAACGCAAAGATAGTTTCAGTGTACAAAGAAAACTAAAAGTTTGTAATAGACAGATAGAAATATCCTAATAATAACTGCAATAGCCATGGACAGGAAATGCCAAATGGACTACAAATGCGCAGATAATGTCCTTCAACTTACAGTTGCACCCTCAAAGGTATCTTGCGCAGAACCTTGACCCTTGATATTTGGTATAACAAGGTTTTTCTGTTTTGCTTTCCTGAGTAGTTGCGAGAGGACCTGTGGTTCAAATGAAACTATTTTTAGGGTACTAGAGTGTGATATTTTCAATAGCATGATTGGCTTGTTCTCACCTTAATACTTTGCCCCCTTGAAAGTAGAAATGAAATGGGAACACCAGTGACCCTCGCCATTTCCACATAATTGTAGATATACATCAATTTATCTAACAGTCTTTGAGGAAGATAAGCATCCTGTTTTTACAAAGGCAAAAGTCAAAACTGGTTTGATGTAGGCTCCAAAAGAAATGCTACAATCAGCTTACACATTTTTCTTGAACAAGTAGGAGAGAAATCAGCTGATACAGTGAATTCAATAATAGCACTGTTTCATACTAGCCTGTAACTTAGCTACTGGCCAGTAGGAAGTTGAAAAGAAACACATAAATATACTTAACTATTTTCCAAAGCCCTAGTGTTGCTGAGAAATTTCCAAAGTGGAAAATTGGTGCTCAAACATTGACATTGTAGTTCTTAATGTTTACATTCAAAAAAATAGTTTTTAATGTTAAAAGTGATGTGTAGAGAAATATGTCAGTATTTATTTAGTGGCCACAGCTTACCAACATACTGTGTAACCAACATACTGTGTAAAACATCACCAGTTCCAGTACCAATTAAAACAAAACAGAATATTTAGTTGACCTTCAAGCAATAAACTGCCAGCCGCCTTCGTGTCTCTGAATTTCCATTTTGAAGATCAGATATAATTGAATGATGAACATCTTCTTTCTGTGCAAAAATTCAATAATTAGGAAAGAAAAGGAAAGGGTTCTAAAATGAAGGAAAGAATATTAGAATCAATCATCGTTAGTAGATAGTAACAAAAATGATATTTATGGATACAAATAAATCCATCTACATAGGTAATTTTGCAAAAGAACATCAATTCTCTAGAAGACTGAAGACATGCCATGCAATCAGCAATATAGAGTCAACACCATCAACAGCAACAATAGGAACCATAGCAAAGTCATTTATCGCAGGCCAAAACTAACACTGATCAAAACGAATAAGAGTTCAAACAGAAAGGCCATCAAATGATTATGAGTACAATGACTGACAGCAACAAAGAGCACTTGAGATGTTTGAACTTACTTGCTCCCCAAGGAAGTGTGCTGATACAGAGTTCAATGAATAAGAACTCAGCTTGTAATCCCGTTGCATAGCCTAAATTATATCCGATAGTGAAGATAAAGAAGCAAATGAAATAATCTCTTAAAAACAACAATGATTTAATTGTCAAGCAAAAGTAGACCACCCAACCTGCAGGAGATCAAATTGCACTCTTCCTTCAATAGTAACATCCTTACTTTCACGCACACCATATTGCCTGGATAAGTACAACGGCCTCATCATTATTTTCTTTTTACATAAAAAAACTTGAAAAAAACTTTCATTTTCATTTCTATTTTTATAGGATGAATTTCATTTCAAGTGGCAAGTCAAGAAAGTCCAAAGTATTAACATTTAGTAAATAAGTGACAAAAAATGGAAAGAGTTGTGATGCGTAAACTGTAAAGAGTTAGGAACTGAGGATTGTGAAAACCCTGGACATGATGTAGATCTAGAGCAGCCTAAAGCTCTCTTTTGTACTAAGAAACGGAAATACAGTGGTACCATGATGCAGAAAATATGAATACCATAGAAACTGAATGAAATGTATAAAATATGAACATGCTGCTCATTAAAGGGAACCATAAGATCTAAAAAACGAGCGACTTATCTCCTTTAAGACAAATGAGCAAGATTTGTATGACAGCTAATTCAGAATCAGAAAACAGATGCATTGCTAGAATCAAATAAAGCATAAAAATGAAAACATGATACCCACATTCAAGAAGACAATAAAACTAAACATCATAGTGTTTCAATGATAAACTAGCCCCCACCACCCCCAAAAAGAAAAGGAAATAGTATAAATGTCACTATTAAGGGACTACAGAATATCGGATAAATATTTTATTGACTAAGACAATTGAATGATAAAGGCAAAGTAGTAAATATTAAATGCCATAGGGAGAGGTACAAGAAGTGACCTCGAAGAAAAGGTCGTATCACGGACACGAACACGACTATTTCTGATTCGGCCAAGTATTGGGAACTCTGATATCTTGAGAACCTCAGCCCTCTGCAAATGTGTGTAATCAAATTGTACTGAATATGGCTGATTGTCAAGTTGGTCTAAAAGGTTCTTAATACTCTACAGATGTTACTGACCTCAATAAGATAGGGCATGTCAAATTTGCAAATATTGTATCCGATTATGATATCAGGATCCACTTCACGTATGAAATCCTGCAAATTATTTACAAATAGCTATTAGATTATTTTTCGGTCAAGTCCTTTGTCCACAATCAGAAACTGCATTTAACCTCTCTCCTTTTGAGGAATAAGTGTGTTTAACTTTTTTTTTCTTTTGAGGAAGTTTAAGAAAAAAAACAAATGGTAACCACATGTAGCAAGTAAAAAGGTAAAAAATACAAAATGTTGATACAAGAAGCAAAGAGAATGAAACCAATACTAGGTCATGAAGAAAATACCATGGATAAAGGCACTATAAATACGTTTTTTCAAAAAAGATAAAGGAAATATGCAACCATACGTCACATTCAACTGAATTTGACAACTCCAAAGATAGCAGCACATACCCTCCATGCAAGAAGAATCTTTCTCTCTGTATCATATGACATAACATCGACTCCCACAATAGGAGAGCATGATTTAAGAGTCATGACATTCCGTACAAAAGGTTGGCCTTCTCCTTGATGTGTCACCAAGTTAGCTATCTATTTAAATTAAAAGGAATAAGTCAATAAATTGTAAACATAAAGACCTTTATTGAATTAAATGGTACCCAGTATCAGATACATGAATAACATGAATAATGAACTCGACCTGAATAACAGGATCATGAGTTGGTTCTGGGAAATGACCTTTGCGACCAGCACATTCAATATCAAAACTTAATATGCGAAATGGGGCCATCTTAGAATATTCTCCTTCAGCAGCATAGCTTACCAGATCTGAGTATCTGTTAGTTGTATTAAGTATAGACATAGCTGAACAACACTACAGTTTAGTAAATAGATGAAGCATTCAATTAAATACAGAAGGATACAGGCAATCTAGCTCTAGCTGACAATAGGACATGAGACGGGCTGCCTTCCTGTATTTCCCAGCAGGAAGTTCAATCCAGTTGCCACCAACAATATTGCAATCAATCATGAATCTAAGGGCAAAAAGAATGTTGCTTTCATATGTCAGGAAACTCTTCGAACCAAGGCCTTCAATTGTTATGCCCCTTTCCAGGATACCTATAATGTGCAAATGTATGCCATTTAAGCCAGGAAAGAGGAAAACAACTACTATTAACTTGGATGATCAGAGAAATAAAGTAAAGATCATACAATGACATGATAATACATTGACATGGAATCAAAAAAATTGTTCTGTAGGTTATCCATTAAACAAATAAAAGATAGTAAGGTCAATCTACAATACTTAGAAATAATAGCTGTATTGTCTCTTAAGGGTGCCACTAACCACGACAGCTAGCAACCATGGTAGGCAAAGCGACTACTATCTTGAGGAAAGGCTGAGATTGCTGTGTTTGGTAATGCATAATTGTCTGCTTCTGCACAAGCTCAACTCTCTTCACGAACCTTGGAACACTGCTGCTTCTATTTGACTCCTTCATCCTCCCCTGCAGTACAATTTCAAGAAACCATAAGGAAACCATGTACTGCCAAAGTGCCCTGTTTCCTTAGAAGCTCAGTTTAAGGTATGATTGTAAGTACAAACCTCTAGTGTTTGGTGAAAGCGTGATATATCATCAGGACCCATCCCTGAAGGACAGCCAATATAGAAATATGGCTCAAATCCATGCACCTGACAGCATATGCTGTGACCTACAAAAGTTACATATAAAGCATCAGAGGTCAGCAAAAAACATATGACAATAATAATTCTTTACTGAAAGATAACAGAGTACTCAAGATATTACCTTCTCTGGTAACGCCAAAAATCCTGAGTATGGCTGCCGAACCAGATGAGTTGGGGAGCAATTCTTTGTGGCTCTCACCAATAACATAATCTATTTCCAACTGCTGAAAAGCTAGAATATCCAATACAAATAGAAGAGTAAAAAATGTAAGATGAAGCCAAATATCCTGAATATATGGTCATACAAGTTCAAATTAAAACAAACTAGGTGACTATCTATTTAAGTAGAAGAAACATTGAATCTGAACGAGCATTGAGCATGTACAAGAGGACTGTTAAGCAAATCCTGAGTTTGAACTTTCAAGGCTATAACTCATAAGTGAATGAAAAGTGTATAAACATATATAAATATATAACAAACGTAAGTTTGATAGAAAATAGGTTCAATTCACAAATTAATTCAGATGTACCAACATTTGGAAAACTGCTATGTGATTTTATGATCTTCTGTATCATGATTGATTTATAATATCAATCTCAGATTTGCAGGTGATACAATCAGAATTTTAAGCTAGGACTATGAAAGTGCACAAGACAAAAATTAGAGGTCTATGAGATACTTCTAGGAAGCAGGAGTTGTACTAATCTTTACAAGTGAAAACCCTTAACCCTTGATTTGAAATTTACATCCATGATTCATCGATTGCAGCTAGTCGCATCACTCATAATTAGTAAAACAGTCACAGCTCTAAGGTGCCCCAGACACTGAAAAGGTGTGTCTTTCTTCCAGTCCTAAACTACCCAGGGACCCAAAAATGGTGAACAATAAACTTCACTAGTCAACCTGATATACAAACACACAAACAAGTCCAAAATAGTTTGCTCATTTTTGCCCAAAATTTCACCGAAGGACCATGGTCCAAAGTTCCTGAACGCTACAAATCCCAAGAGAAACCACATATGACATATCTGCACAAAAAAATTGCCGAGCCCCAGACCGCATTAAGGCACTTAACTAACACTGCATTGCCAAAAATATGAGAACCCTATCCAAATGACAGTTGGTTGACAGCAATCATTTTCAATCAGCCACTGCAGTACTGAATTGAAATCCAAACCCCAAGCCCGAACTCACTCCCCACGCAGTCTGTCAGACCCAACCAATCCATCTCGGGACACTGAATCCATTAAGACCCGGATCAGGAGGGTGAGCGCCGGGAGAGAAAAGGGAGGCCGGGTCGTACCGACGGCGCGGGAGCACCCGGCGGCGAGGTCGGCGGGGAGCGCGGGGCGCTTCCACCGCGCGAGGCGGGACGCAAGGGCCTCGTCGCGCTGGAGCATCAGCAGCGCCGCCTCGTCCTCCGCCAGGATGGCCTCGTCCAGGAACACGTCCTCGTCCATCATGTCCTCCTCCGCGCCCGCCGCGGGAGGAGGCGGCGGCTGCGGCGTGCCGGGGCTGGGGTTGGCCCTCTTCGCCGCCGCCCCGGAGGGAGCGGGCGGCGGGGGACCACCCCGCCGCTTGCCGCCGCGCCCGACGCCTGAGCTCATCGCCGGATTGGGGGACGGGGGTGGGACCGGGAGGGGGAGGGGGAGGCGGGAAGTGCGGGGACTGAAATTGGGGCTCCCGCCATTGCTGGGGAGGTAGGGTTTAATACCAGAGAGGCGGAGATGCAGAAATGCGCCTCCCCTACAATGGTTACGTTAATTGTAAAGACGTTAACTTGGTTGTGTTCATGGGCATCTGACGGGTGTTTGGTTAAAGTTTAGTTGAACAGTTGCTAAAAAAAATGTTTAGTTGGTTAAAGTTTAGTTGGACAGGATCCAATCTAGTTTTTAGGATGGAACCGACTTTCTTTCGTGTTTAGTCAAAGGTGATAGGACGATTCTTGGTTTTTTGTTTGAGAATAAAATATTCAAGATAGCAAACCTGATATGTATAGTCTACCTGACAATCTCTTTGCCTCTTTTCTGGGATCACAATGGTTCATAGGGCCCACTCGTCGCTCAATGAGCTTTTCTAGGGGCGGGAGGACCTCTACAAGATTACCCCTCCATCCCACTTGACTCTAAACCAAACACTTCTAAAATGAGGACCACCCCTCATGGTCGCATGAATTTGACACCTAATAAAGTCTTTGCTTTAATTTTATAACTCCCCTAATACTACTCTTACATGACCTTTGTTCCCGTGTAAAATTGTTGCATTGCGGGAGAAGAAGCTAAGGGCAAGTGCATTGGTGTTGTCTCGTAATTTGTCTCATATAATGCCACGTAATTTAAGATAATTTAATAGACTATATATATAATGGTTGTTGTTTTAAGTTATCTCATAGCAATTCGTAATTTCTTAATTTATAATAGAGTAAAAATAGGATTGTGAGGTGCATGACAACAACAACTCATACAATGGTAAAATAGTTATCTCATACAATGCGAAACAACTACCTCATCCTCTCTCACCTCTCTCTTTCCTCCGTATTATCAAAAATCCTACGTGCCAATGCATAAAACAACGTATGAGACTGCTTATGTGTAGCAATGTACCTGCCCTAAGTGTGTGGACGCTTGAGTGCCAACAACAGACCTCCACGTCGTCAAAATAGAGCATTGGCTCATACACAAAGCACACGATGATACAGGTCTTCCAGTCTCGACATGTGCTCAAGTGACAACCCCAGTGGCGACGTTGAGAGGCGGCAGGATAGCATCTATCTTAATAATCTAAAAAGATGTATTTGGGTAGCCCTATTACCAATTTAGTGCTTGTCCGTGTGATCCCAAATTCAAGGGAACGTACTAGAGATGCTTTTAGTTAAGGCATTGAGTAAAAAAAGAAAAACAGACGTACAATATGAATCCTATTTTGAATCTAAATATGCGGATATGGGGGTTGGGGCTTTCCATGACATATTAGCCCTAGCAAAGCAAAGTACCTATTTTCATTAATATTTCGTACTCTCTCTCTCCATTTATTTTTACAAGGCTTATTAAAAATTGGAGAAGTGTAGTCTGACAATCGACTATATTACTGCTGTAAAACATAATCGATATATGAAATTTGAGCAATGGTTGGTTAGAATTTATGAAATTTGCAACCCTTTTTAATCCTAATAAAACCCGTATTTCGAAGTGGAAAAGATACCTTTTTTACCTTGTTCCAGTTTTATTTAGTACGAATTCACATTGAACGAGGAATAATCTATGTATATATATTTAGCATGTCTGCCCCGTCTTATGTGATATTTTTTACACTCCGATATACGCTACTACATACAAGCAAAAAAGTATAGTTTTTTTTGGTAGCGAAAGAAGCAAAAACTAGTGTGATGACATGAACGAATGGGCCTGCTTATGCGGTGCGCAACGGCCCGTCCATTTTGCATCATACGGGCGTACGAGGAAAGCGGGCTGGACTCATTACTTGTCTCGTCCCATGAATATCTCTTGACCATGCTGAAGATGGTGATGATCTGATCGACCAAAAGGATTGTATACACGACTACACGAGTATCCACTCTGGCATGAGTTCTTAAAAGAGACTCACTGATGCATCATCCAAATCTAATCGTTTCAAAACGAATAGGCGCATAAACCAGCTTAACTACTTTTTTGTTAGCATAATATCTAAGCACCTGGAGCAAATGGCAGCATCTTATCCACACTATAATAAGTACATATAAGCACCAAGTAGAAAAATGACAGAAACAAAAATCTAGTCAAATTAAAGTCATACATCTGCACCCAGCACCCTGATCACCGCGATTGTACGCACACGTACATGCTCTAAGGCTGGTTGGACCTCTATCTGTTTCTCGTCAGCTTGCAAATTCTCAATCCTCGTTCCTAGTCGTCGCACGGAGGCCGCAGCATACACGAGAACAGACGGCCCAAGATCTGGTCCCTGATCGCACCACACAAGCGCCCCACGGCGGCGCCGGCGCTGCAGCCTGCCGCCGCCGCCGACGGCTGCTGTCCCAGGTCGACGTCCACGAACTCGCCGGCCTCCTCCTGGTGTGCTCCAGGCCGCAGCGGTTGCGCCGTGGTTGCCGCCAGTTCTGACATCGTCGATGATCTCGCTCGTCGGTGGAGGACGAAGAGTAACAACACACCCTTTTGTCACGTGCCTATGTGGCTTCAGCTACCTGTAACCTGCCTGATTTGCTGATTATAATTAAATCAAGATTAATAAGGTGGCTATATTATAAGGATAAAGACATATACATCATGTACGCACGACTCCGATTGCGACAAGCTGCCGGATTAATTACGTACGAAGCGGATTATATTAACGCTCGGATTTACAGGCACCTAGCTACCACCATGCAGGCCACCACTGTTCCTAGTGGATTTCGATGAACGGACTCGATCGATCTCTGCTCACCACTCCGAGAAGGAAACGGCGACGAGACGACGTACGGAAGCCTTGTTTTTCGAAAGACCGTACGGAAGCCTTGTTCGAGCGAGCTAATTGAGCTCCCCAACATACGCAAATAGAGAGACCAGCAGGACGTACCACACGTGCTGCTAGTGATCAGTTCAGGCAAATCACAATGCTGATCGAAAGTCGAAACTGGATCTATCGAACAGACCGAATATCCATCGTGGGTCGTGTAGTTTGGATATATACCTCGGCGCATGCAACAACGTGGCACAACACGTACGACGGACGTTCTAGCACACTGCACAAACATATCTTAAAGTTAAATGCTATATATGCCACGTAATAAGCATATCATACATGAAGAAGGAAAATGTAGCTACGAGAAGAAAAAAAAAACAAATCAATTAAGAAAGCGCCAAAACCTCGATCAATGATGTTCGTGAAAGCAAATGTTCTTTGTTCTTGAGATTGAGGACATTGTTCATCTTTTGCTTGTCGCAGTGCTCTGCTTTATGTTTTCCTTTGCCTCAACACTCAAGCTCTCCACTGCGCATTCCCTCCATGATCTTTTTTTTTCCCGTATATGGGAGCCCTAGCTTTGTTGCTATCTTGTTCGATAGCCTTCATGCATGGCACCACACATGCGTTTCTTGTTAGCTTTAAACTTTAAAAATTATCTTTATCTATTTTTAATCAATTAGGTTTTTTTAGCAACATTTCTAACCAACCAGTAATCTTTATCTTTGTCTCCTATACAGATATATAGGAAAAACTTTTCCCCCTCTCCCCCCGTCATTCCTCCTCCTGGGAGCGGCTCGGGCAGGCCAAACCCTAGTGCCGCCACCCCCACCTCCCCCTCCCCTCCTGCCTCGCCGCCGCCCAAGCGGGGTGCCGGAGGTCCGGCCAAACGCGAGGATGGCGGCGGCGGGGCTTTTCCCTCCTGCTCGCTCGGCGTGGCGGCGTTTTTGTTGGTGCGGTGGCGGGCTGGTGTCACCGGCGGGCAGATCCGCCTTCCCCCAGGCTGGAGCAATGATGGAGTGGCGGATCCGGGGGGTCCTTACCCTTCTCCGTCCATTGGCCGAGTGCAACAGTTGTGCTGGGGCTGCGGCGGGCCGGAGTGTCGGTGGGCGTGGTGGCTTGGCCGATGGTGGCTTGCTTGGATAATTGCTAGCGACGCCGTGGTGGTGTGGCTGTCAGTTGCCAAGCCGGGTGGTGTGGCTGGAAACCTAGCTATTTCCTGAAGGCCAAGTGGTCGTGGCTCGGCGCGGCGCAAGGAAGGAAACAACATGGGGACGCAGATGTGGTGGTATGGTGGCAGCGCAGAGTGCGTGGCGTGGCGATGGGCAGCAAAGTGGAGGCTCGGTCGATGACCCAATCCGGCTGGGCGAGGAGAAGGCAAGGTGGTGAGCTGTGTTGTTGAAAGCTTTGGGTCCGTGCACATGGTGCAACTATGATTCCAGTGGTGGTGAGGATATTAAGGAGCGGCTCGGTGGTACCAAGGACCCTTGACGTTGAAGCAAGCCTGGATCCTTGGTGAGTCTAGCAGCGGGAGTCCGAGGCCCCCGTGCGCTTTAAGGTGGTCGTCCGAGGAGTGGTTTGGAGTTGAGTGGAGATGTGCGGCAGTGGATGTGGCGAGCCCCCACACATTTGAGTTGCCTTGGAGGTCCAGGATCCAGTGCTTTGTTTCGGTCGTTTGGTGGTTCAAGGCGAGGGGTCCTGCATGGCGGTGGCCTCTTCGACGGGGTGTTGTGGGCTTCTTCGGACCTCTGCCGTGGCTAGGAGTTCGGCGATCATGTGTGTGACTTGAGGTTGTCGACGACATGGTGGGGGAGTCGTGGTAGCTACACGATTTGTAGCGGACTACGGCAGCTAGTTTTGCATGGCAGCGACTAGTTGGCGTGGAACATCGTCGGTAATGATGGCGCTTGCTTTGTGGGCTATTTGTTGGCTCTTCTCTTGGTTGTGGGGATGTGGCGCGATTCCTTTTCGGAGTTCAGTGGAGTTGGTTGTGCCGTGTTGATGTCCCAATCAAACTGGTAGTAGTTGTTTCGAGTTGTTTAGGAGGGTCGATTGCTGACCAAGTTGAGTAACGTGAGAGTGTGGCACTCTCCTCGGTTGTAAAGGATGAGTGAGTGCACTCTCCTCAGTGGGTGGTTTTTTGGGCCCGGCTACCACTTTAAAAAACTGGGTTGCCACTTTGTTTTTCTTTTGATTGTCTAATAAAAATAGCGGCAAAGCTTTTGCCGTCCTTTTGAAAAAATCTCCTATAAAAATAACCCTATTATCTAATTCTCTAGCACCTCTTTGTGCCACGTCATCCAGAGGTCCCACCACCATGAACCGATGACATAAAGAGGTAGTGGTGACATGAAGAGGCAACTGCGCTATGTGAAACCGATCTCTCCGCCAATTAAAATTTTACTTGTCGGTGTTTTGACCCTCGAGGGGCTAACACCAACGAGTAATATCGTGTCCGCGTGCTCCCTAATCCGGTGGGTGATGCAAGAATGACACGACGATTTATCCTGGTTCGGGCAAAGAAGGCCCTACGTCCAGCGGGGGGAGGATGATTCGTGTTATCTTGCACCGAAGTGCTAGTACAGGGGAAAATACAAGCTGGTGTGAGGAGTGAAAGGCGGAGTTGGGGCGTGCGGGCGCCTTGCTCTCGACCTCCACAGGCTCACGGTGTCGTTCAGTGATCTTGGGACTTAATGTTTCTATGCTCCAGATCCTCTATGTCTGAGTCCGGTCCCTCTCTCTAACGCCCTGGCGCCTCCTTTTATAGACGAAGGAGGGGCACAGGTGTACACGTATTTTGAGTTCTCATGACGTTGATGACGTACGACGTTGAGGCCGATCATGTCGATGCTGCTGTGGTGATGTACGTCGGTATGGGAGGCCCTGCTGCCGTCGCATCGGGAGTTGTTGGAGTTCAGCTCGAGGGTCCGCTCGGTGAAGCCGAGGGGCGACGGTCGAGGGTCCTGGCCGGAGCCGAGGGGATCGTCGAGGTGGTCGAGCTTCGCTGGATAAGATCGAATCCCGAAAAACACGGTAAACAGGTCAGTTTATTCGTTTCGAGATGATGCAGGTCGTGGCACAGCGCTCGGTATGGCGCAACAGCGTATCATGACTTGTGGGATTCCGGGGTATGGGCAGTGAAAGTAGAATTGACCGCCACGTCCGTGACTGTTACCGCAACTGTGGCCATACGGTTAGGCGGGGGTAGATAGGTCGCATTAAATGCGCGCGGATTCGTACGGGGGAGTTGGTGGCCGAGGGGCGCACTCTCCTCGAGGGCCGCCCATTCGCCAGGCGAAGTTCCGTCCTCGAGGGGGGGCTCGTTCGCTGGGCGAAGTTACGTCATCGAGGGCCGGCTCGTTCGCTGGGCGAAGTTCCGTCCTCGAGGGGTAGCTCGAATCGTACCCTCGCGTATACAGTACTGGTCCGTTCGGTAGCCTCTCGAGCAGGCTTCGGTTTTGGGCCGTTGTTGTTCGTTCGCGGGTCAGTCCGATACGCCTCAGCCTATAGGCCTTTAGCGCGGGAGTTTATCGGAGGGTTCAAGATGCTGATCCTACGGGGCTTTAGTTTGTTAAGCAAGGGGTCTGGGATACCTGTTTCCAGGGTATCGACAGTAGCCCCCGAGCCCCTGCGCGAGTGATGTCACTCGGGGAGGGGGTCAGGAATTTTTAGGAAAGAGACGTGATTCGGATTTTTTCGCGGGGGGCGCGCGAGCGACCCCCGCGGGGGTAGCCCCCGAGGCCTCGTAGGAGTCGAAAGACTCCTGTGAGGGCTTTATTTTATATTTAGTTAAGGGTGCTCGTCCAGTCGGCTATAGGCCTGAACTGGAGTCGTAGCGTTTTACCGAGGGGAGCCCCCGGGGAATTTTCGACCCTCTTTCGTCGAGAGGCGCCGGACACAGGCGAGCCCCCGAGCCTCGTACGGCTGGGGCGTTGCTGGCCTCGGCATTCTTCTCACGAGTCCTTTCGATCGGATGTGAGGCGAGAAGCATCGGACTACCCCCGATAGGGCGAGCCGCGAAGATCTCAGTGAGCTGGTAACGGGAAAATCCAAGCGAGAGCCCGTTCCTAGTTTGATAGAGGTCGGCAGGTGGCCCGGAGGCGGTCTCATTAAAGCAAAATGCAGTGGTCCTAAGGATTCCGATTCCGTTCGATAGGTCTCGGCGGCTCGATGCCTCCCTTCGGGGGGATTCCATAAGGTCCATAGCGTTTCGCCTTGGATGCGTCCAAAGGGGTCTCGAGAGTTCGTTCTCGAGCTGGGCCTCGTGTTGGCTCCCCCTTGGTCACCCCTGACTCGGGTGCTCGAGGGCGGCTGTCGAACCTCGTTCGTGGGGTCAGCCTTCGCTCCTTCGAGACTTAGGGCCGGAGCCCGGTTTTTGATGCTCAAGGGCGGTCGTTAAGCCCCCACACGAGGACCGGCCTTCGCTCCCTCGAGACTTTGCGATAGGGTCAGAACCCGTTTTCTCCTCTCGCGGAAATCTCTGTCGACGAGTAATCATTTTCTTTCGGCGCTCAAGGGCGGTCGTTAAGCCCTCACTCGAGTCTCGAGGCGGTGTGAGTCCGCTCTTTTACGGTGCTCAAGGGCGGTCGTTAAGCCCTCACACGAGGACCGGCCTTCGCTCCCTCGAGACTTCGAGGCGGTGTCGGAGGCCGCTCTTTTACGGTGCTCAAGGGCGGTCGTTAAGCCCTCACACGAGGACCGGCCTTCGCTCCCTCGAGACTTCGAGGCCCTGGGCCCGTATCCCGTATCGTGGGAAGATCTGCCTGCGGATAACTCCTCCTGTCCATCACGCGTGCCTTTTTTGCGCAGAAGCCGGAGCGGTGCGCTAGTGGATGGTTCCTGTAGTTACAGCGTATTTCGAGGAGGGTAACTGTCAGTTCTCGTTTTTCAAGAAAAGATTTTGAAACGGCGCAACCGTAATATCACGGGAGTCGGAACGGCGCGGTCGTGGTCGGTGCAAAGAGCGATTGGCGGACACGCGTCTTGGACCGATCGAGGCAGCCGACGAGCCTAGGGTCGAGTCGTGACGAGGATGAGGTGCCCTTTCGTGCTGTTGCCGATGACGATGAAGGCCTGTGAGCAAGAGCTGGGCATGAGGGCCCGTGTAATTAGGATTTCGACTTGTGTTGACGTGGCCACGAGGGCCTCGAAACATGATGTTTATATGCATTTCGAATGCTTTCGAGTTCGAGTCTGCCATTCCTATCTTGCTCGAGTTGAGTTTTTACGCAGTCTTCCTGGCCCACGATTGTGCCCTTCGGTGTGGGGTGTGAGCGGAGGTACCGTAGCCCTGAGGCGTAGGCGATCTCACGGCTCGATGGCCCCTCGGCCTTAGGGCGCTCTCGAGGCCATGTCTACTGTGTAAGAACTTGTATCGATGCATATAGGAATGTTGGACTTTAACTTTTTTGAAATCACGAGTTCGAGTCTGGCATTCTTATCTTGCTCGAGTTGGGTTTCTACGTAGTCTTCTTGGCGTACGGTCGCGTCCTTAGGTGTGGGGTGCGAGTGGAGGTACCGTAGCCCTGAGGCGTAGGCGATCTCGCGGCTCGACGGCCCCTCGACCTTAGGGTGCTCTCGAGGCCATGTTGACTTTATAAAAACTCACATCGAGGCATGTAGGAATGTTAGACATTAACTTTTTTGAAATCGTGTACTTTTACTAAGTCTCGTTAGCGCGCGGTTGCACCCTATGGCCTGGGGGAGTAAACGGAGGTACCATGGTACGGACGCATAGGCGATCTCACGGCTCGACAGCCCTCGAGCCTTAGGGTGCCACCGTGGCTTCTTCGACTATGTAAAAGTTTTTCAAAAAATGTAAGTTTTTAGGGGCGCAGAGGGTTCCCCCTTCGAGCCCCCGAGGGAGGTTCGACTCTGTGAGGACAGGGTCGAGCCCACCTGTTTTTCATGAAAGAAAGATTTGGACACGGATGTACTCTTTTTTCATGGATTAAAAATGCGTATGGAGCCTCGAGGCTTTAAAGGCAAGAGTAACGTAGCTGTTCGATGTTCGACGTTCCAGGCGGGGCGTCGAGGTCCGTGACCGATGGCAGTTGAGGGGGTGAATGCGAAACGGCCCTGTGAGGTCCTTCCGCCTCCTGAGGACGATGGTCTGTGAGCCAAATCGTCGAGGAGGGCGGCGATGGAGACGGCAGAGCAGGCTGTTCGATGTTCGACATTCCAGGCGGGGCGTCGAGGTCCGTGGTGGCTCGTAGAAGGTGTCTCGAGAGATCCTTGTACACGCTCGTCGTGGGTCGAGGCCCTCCTGTCTTCAGTCGCGGGTGGTTCTTCTTCTTCTTGCCCCCCTTCTGCCACCCCGGTTCGAACCTTCAGGGTCGGGTGCCTTGGCTTGCGTTTGGCCTTTGCCACCGTCGAAGAAGACACCGACGGCCTCTTCTCCGGCGGCAAAGTTGGCCACAACGTCCATCAATTCGTCGGCAGTCTTTGGGGGAGCACGCCCGAGCTCCCGGACCAGTTCCTTGCAGGTGGTCCCAGCAATGAAAGCCAGGATCACCTCTTCGTCGATGACGTGGGGAAGCTCGGTGCGCTGCTTGGAGAAACATCGAGTAAAGTCACGGAGGGATTCTCTGGGCCTCTGTTTACAGCCTCGGAGTTCCCACCTGTTGCCCGAACGCAAATAGGTGCCCTTGAAGTTCCCCTCAAAAACCCTGACCAGGTCGGACCAGTCACAGATTTGGTTAGGGGGAAGCTCCTCGAGCCACCGTCGTGCGGTGTCGGAAAGAAAGAGTGGGAGAAGTCGAATGATGGCGCTGTCGTCGCGGGCCCCACCAAACTGGCACGCCAGTTTGAAGTCGGCAAGCCAGAGCTCGGGCTTTGTCTCGCCGTCGTATCTGACGAGACTTGTCGGGGGTCTGAAGGGGCTAGGCAGCGGCGTGCTGCGAATCGCACGGCTGAAGACTCGAGGTCCCGGCGGATCCGGGGATCGACGTCGGTCCTCGTTGCTGTCGTAGCGTTTGCCCCGATGAGCGCTGTACCCTCGATCCTCGGCCTCCCCGTGCTTGCGTCTGCGGTTCTCGACAATGTCGAGGCGTGCGTCGCGGGGAGCGCGGTCATCGTTGATAGGCTCTCGGGCGGGGTCCTTCTTCTGTCGGGGGGCCGCCCCCTGATCGACCGAGCCCTCCCTCTCGGGCCGAGAGGGCTCGACCTGAGGCTCGGAGGTAGCTCCTCGACGCCTCGAGGCTGAGCTCTCGGCTTGTTGAGCAGCAGCAACTTGGAGGAGGCCCTCGACCTCGCGTTGTATCCGCCGAGCTTGCGAGTTGGAAGGTGCGGGCATATTGCGGAGAAGTATAGCCGCCGCAACAACATTCTGGCTCGCTCGGGGATAACGGTGGACGGGTTGCTCGGGTGCTCCTTCCTCGATGATCTGCCGGTTGATCTCTCGGGCCCTGGCTCGGGCTCTACCGCCGAGCGGTCGCCGCTCTTGTTCGAGGGTCATCTCGAGTAAGCGCAGGCGTTCCTGCTCGTCGGCGAGCTTTGCCTGCAACTCCCGAATCTGTGCCATCTGCGCGTCCTGCTCGCCAGGACGAGGGCACGCTTCTCGGGGTGCGTCTGGTTGTTGGTCCTCTGCTCTGGGGGGAGCGTCTCTCGCCACGGCGATAGACGCCGCGGCCGCTGGATCGATGGTTTCCTGATCGGAGTTGACGCCACCATCGATGTGGAGGCACTCTCGGGTAGGATCCCAGTGATCAGAGTCAGAGTCAGGGTCGTCGCAGTAGAAGACGGGGAATTGCCCCTGCGCCTCCTCCTGCAGCCGCCGTCGGAGTGTGCCGACGGTGTACCTCCGGGGGCCGGGCGCTCTTGCGAATGCCAAACCCTCGGAGGCTGGAGTGACAGTCCCTACGTCCGTCATCGCGCGGAGAAGGGTGTCTGGGCGGTCCTCCAACGCGCTCGTGACGGAGTGGGTTGCTGTCGTAGCCGTTGTCGTGGGATTGTTGGAGTCGTTCGAAGACCACCGACGATGCTCGAACAGCCCGTGCGGAAGCGAGCTTGATCGAGCGGTGGTTCCGTTGCACTTTCCCGACGCGCGCAGGGTGAGAGCGGAGTCAGGGTTGTGCCGGGATCCTGCCGGTTTGCCCTCTGCCTCCAAACTCGGGTCAGATACGCCCTCAACAAGAGGTTTCTCATCTCCGGTTTGGGGCATGGAGAAAGCGGCGGGGACCCTTCTCGACTTGGGTTGATGACGATAACGGCGCCGACCGTGCCTCCTTCTGGAT
>JALGXP010000085.1:0-92975 GCA_023333625.1 Bothriochloa decipiens
TCAAAGTGAAATGTAAATCCAAATCCTTCAGTAGGTCATACCAAACTATTTTTCTAATGAAAAAGAGATGGATCTCTTGACTCTTGAGGAAAGTTCTTCAGTTCCAGGTTTGAATTTCTGCTAACATTGTATGAGCATGTCATGTGCAAATCCACATGACATTTTTGCAGGGGCATCAGACCTTTTTCAAAGAGACAGGATTCAAGTGGATTTTGCATCCAATAATCTGTCCATCACTTAAAAGAGGAGTAAAGGAGCCTCTAATCCCCATCTGTCTCCGATTCTGATCATCACCGGGGAGCTGAGTAATTGCCACCGCGCTGGCAGCACTGAACAACTGAAAGGAGGGCAGGCTGATGAGCCGTTTGAGCTGACTGTCAAGTCTTGTGATGGACTTTGCCATGGGAGGAGCAGTTGCCATGGGAGGAGCAGTCGCCATGGTGGCCAAGATGGGGGCCGTGCCAGCGGAATGTGTCGAGCTGCTGCTCCTGAAGACCAGAACTACAATGAGATGTTGTGGCTAGTGGCCCTCACATACTCATACAATGGCATCACTGACACGTTCACCCACGTCCTCCACGATTAGGGTGCCGCTTCAACCAGGTCAACATCATCCGTTACTTCCCACCCAGGTATTGCCTCCTTTTCTTTTCCCTGTGTAGAGTCATTGCTTGGTTCGCCTTGATGCATTGTCTTCTCTCCAGCCAACCTCCTTATGAATTTGATGCCAAGTGTTAATCATATGGTGTGCTCATAAAATTAGCTGCAATCCATACTATGCATAGATATTGCAGCACCAGAATGTTTCCTTCAAGAACTTCTACTTCCTGCATCCACATGCTTGTTGTGGCCCGATTTCTCACAATTCCATTGCATCACAGAAAAGAAAAACAATGCCACAACTCTTGAGGTATTGTCTAGCTGGTTCCTCCATCCTCTCATTTCCATGAATGTTATCTGCATCTTGAAAGAAAAATTCTTAAAACTAATACATGGAATTTGGAAATCACATTAGCATGGGATCTGACTGGTCATGTACTCACGTGTTTATGGAGTGGTCCTCTTTAGTGATATATACACTTCACATGTGCATTGTGCTACAATATAATGAGTCTTCATAGATGAAACTAAACTATGCCAAGTTTTTAAGGCATACATATTTTTATTGATGACATAAGAAAGACCAGACTTTGGATCCATATTTTTTATGCACCTTACTTGAAAGGCATAAAATTTATAAGAAAATAGCAAACTTATGCAGGTTATGCAGTTGAACTATAGGGAAGCTATCTTTACAGATAATTGCTGTAGCTGTGTTATTGGTGGACACAATTAAATAAATATGTGTTCTGTTTCCTGCAGTTCTGTAACTCTGCTCAATGTCAGCATTATCAAACAAGGACCTCGAAACATGTATACACAGTCAACTCTTTGAGTGATGGATGAATAATTTTTTTGTGAGAAAGATTCAAGATCTGATTCATGAAACGTGCCAATGTTGATGCTAATGTTGATGTCTCTTTGATCATTGGGGCAACTGTACCCTATCAATGTGAAATTTAAATTATAGTTAAGAGAAAAAGGTGGGATGTGAATAGTACACTTGGAGTTCTTTGTTGAATCTTATTCTTCCCTCTCTGCAGTGAATTAGATCCAATAAGTACTTGTATATTATCTTGACATTTGGTGGGAAGGCAATTGGCCGCTCATGACATAAGAGGTGTGTGTGCAATTGAAGATTGTTAGCTGATTTCTTTATGAGTCATAGATCAGCGTAAAATTTATCTCAAACTGATTAGCCTTAAAAGAATTTCTTTGTTAGCTGATTAGCCTTAAAATTTATATTCAAATATTCAATATTTTTAAATTACATCCCTTTTTCTACGACGACGACATAGCCTTTTGTCCCAAGCAAGTTGGGGTAGGCTAGAGATGAAACCCAAAAGAGACAAAAAAAACAAAGAACACATAAATGGTACAAGAAAGAGATTACGACGTCCCTTTTTGTACATCCTTCTTTTATAGTCCTCAGTCAGCACTCAGGAGCATTGCTCTCACCAGCTACCCCTAGGATTTAACTGCTTGACCCAAGTACATGGTTGCCACATCATGCATATATACAAACAAATATGTGTTGATTGTTGTCCCACGGCAGTTTTTGTTATACGGTATGAAGTCCTCTTTGCAGAACAATCCTTTTCACTCAACACACCTCTTAATGTTTGTTTTCTATGCATTTTGATAGTATTGGATCTTTTAATAGCATGTACCATGTGTTCCTGCTTCATGTCATGTTCTTTGCAGAACAATCCCTGTCACTTTTATACCTCTTAAATGTTTCTTTCCTTATGCTTTTTATCGATAATGGATATTACAGTAACATTTAAGGTTCCCCCTGCAGTGAGGAGTTAACTACATCTAAGCTTCCTTCCTGCTTCTGGCCTGGATCACGACTAATGTACCTGAATGTTGCTTCTAGGTGGTACACAAGCACCGGTTAATCAAACTTTCTATGGTGAATTGGTGATTGTCTTGTTTTGACAATATATTTTCCTTTGGACAAAAAATATTCACTATAGTGCACCACCATTGTTATTTGGCTAGCTCCGCCCCCGTTGGTGTCCATAGTCGTGAGCTTCCATGTGATTTTTAGAGATGATACAGATAAGCTTGCGTGTTGCTTTTAGGTTGTATCTTATCAATGACAAAGAGCTCCTGTTATTATTTCATTCTGCAAACATTACTTGTATGCCTGTTCATACTTTTGTTACTGTTGCTGCCCTGATGGTTCAGTACCAGTACTGTTCATTGTTTCATGGCACAGCTGACAGTGACACGAAATTAAGATCCATTCAAACAGTTTAGTGCTTGGGCCTTGGGAGGATATTTATTGTGCACATCACCCCGTATGTAAGTGAACCATCACATGCGCATGCGTATTATTTGTGTATAAGTTCATTGTTACATTAGAAACAGAAAGTGAGGGGATTTGTTTCTCCTTTTGTTTTTTATTTATGGTGGTGATGGTGCTGCTGCTGCTTGGAGGTAATTGTGGCTGGGCCTTTTGGAACCTAAAATTGGAAGGTCCTCTTCAAGTTATGGTTTTTCTTGCATATTAAGAATAGTATAGCACAGGCAGGCTTTTTAAACCCCTGCCAGATTGTCATGCATCAGTATATACCTGCCATTTCAGTTAAGAAAATCAGCTTTAAACTTGACTTCAACCCCAGTTTTATTGTCAGTCTTATCATTTGCTACTTTATTAATCCCTCCTTTTACTATTACTATTACCATTCCCTATGTTGGTGGTGGCTCCTGTTGGGTTTGCTTTGGACAATTTACTGTTGGATACTCCCACTGTTATGCGGGAGCGTTAATCGATATCAAAGGCCAAAGGAAATCTAAAGCATTGTGGAATCCATTAGTACTTGTGTAGCTCCATCCTATAAGTCGTTCCCCTGCAGATGTGCATAGAACTAGCATTAAGAAGATCCAGGTGCTGATGCCTAATCAGTTGTGTGTGAGTTCTGTAGGGTGACAGATTGCAAACATAAATAAGATGTCTGATGGGTAGCTACAACAGGCCAGTCCCTGCTATTTCGAGATCTCATCCATATGATCCAGAGCGTGAATCAGTGCACTGTCAGCGTCTGATAGGCGCATTTTTGCAATCTGCTACTCTGATATGCCAATTTTTGTTCTCAGTTTGCATTTGTGCTAATCTGAACTATAGTCATGTTTTTTTTTTTTCACGAACGAGCATGTTGCCTGTGTTTCGTTAAAAGGATAATCAATTATTTAGGCTGAGCTAATATACAATCAATTTCTCTTCAATTAATCTTTTATTACACTTATAAACCTTAGCATAGGCCTGATTTATTTGAATTAAGGTTGGCTCAAGCCCAATAAATAAATTCAACAAAGATATGATCTCTAAATGACTGTACAACAAACTCTGTTCTGTTGAAACACGAGGGGGCATTGGTTCCCAAAAAGAAGGACATGCTTGTTATTACTTATTGAGCTTATTACTAATACTTATTAATGTATCTATTTAGAACGTATGTTTCTCTTAAAATTGTTAGGTGTATATTTCCCATTTGTAGTATATAGAAATCAGGAAAACATAACAATAGTCTACTCAGTGCAGTATAATTATAACTTTATAAAATATGTATTGAAATGTAAGGCATTCTATGTGGTGCATATGTGCAGATTTAATGCTTTAATATTGGGTGTGTTTTCTTGTTTATTTTTTTGGACTGATGCTTCTTGAAAGCCGAAGTCGGAACTTTTCTCCATGATCTAAAAAAAATATTCAGATTTAGAAAATTGGTTAAAAAGAACACCACAATTTTAAGAAGAAAACTCTTTAACTGGTTTTAATTTATGATACATACACAATTTAAAAAATTACATAAGTTACTTAACTTTTTTTTTGAAATGTATTGTATTGCAAGACGAAGCAAGTACATGCGTATGATTTTTTTTGCCGAAGAAAAAAAAGTGCTTCGCTCCTCCTGCCCGAAAGGCCCAACCTTTTGGTTGCTAAAATTGGGCATGCGGCCATTTTTTGGCCCATTGAAATCCTCTGGGTGCCTGAACTGAAACCGTGTTCACCTAATCGGTTGACACATATTCTAAAAAAAAAGAACTAATCGGTTGACACAAATAATGTCCAATAGAAATTACTATTTTGTCATATATAAGTTGTCCACCCGATTCTTTGTATTTTTTTTTCTTAAAATTTGTTGTATAGAATTAAGAATGCCTGGTTTCTAGTTCTAGAGCATCAAAGTCTTTTTTTAATTCATTCTCTAAATTATTATAAACTATTATTCGAAGAGCTATTTCCAGAAAACAAATGCTCTCCATATCTTTCTATCCATCAACAGGTATTTTATACATGATCCTGATTATAATAATAATCTAGCTGGGCTTTAATAAGCGGTACTATGCCAAAGAATGGCCGCCAGCCCGCAGATGTCGCCGGGTTCCACATGCCAGAGGAGGGAACATGGGATTAATGCAGTTGCAGAGAGCCAGAGAGGTCGGCAGCGGAATCGGCGCTGCGGGCCTGCGGTACACGACACAAGACTGTGCGAGGGCTCTCGCTCGCTCGCTCGCTGCACGCGCCCGCCGCGGAGGACAAGAGAACCGAGAACGTCACCGACCGTGGCCGCCCCGCCCCCGTCTTCTGAAAGCGAAAAGCCCCTTTGCCTCTCGCTTTCTCCCCAACCCGACCACAGTCCACAGCAGTCAGCAGCAGACCCTCTCCATGGGACTGCAGAGATCCCCGCTCCGCCTCCTGCTCGTGCTCCTCCACGTCGCCGCCTTCCGGCCCGGCGCGGCCGCCTTCGCCCCTCCAGCAGGTTCGCTCGCTCGTCGCCGCCGCCGCTATCGTTCCCTCTTAAAATGCGGCCCGATAAGGGGCGGCGATTCGATCCCGAGTTTCTACTAATATATGCGTACTCATGCCTTCTATACTCGTCGCAGGCAGCATCGTGAAGCAGCTGTCGTCGGTCGTCAGGTGGCCGCGGGGCGGGGCGCCCTCGACGCACGGGCCCAAGCTGCCCGGCCACCCCCAGTACGCCGGTGAGTCTCCCGTCGCTCCCCTAGTTCGCCTGCGGTGTCTCTCTCGCGCGATAAGAGGGGACCTGTGGTTTCGATTTTGTTGCTTGCAGCGATTGCTTCCTGCTGTAGGATGCGGACGGCTTCCGCTTCTCTTGTAATGCAAACACGATTGCACTCCCCCAGCGACTAGTGTTTTCCGAGAAGAAGGGGATGAGTGGGGAATAATAGAGCGCACAGGCACAACAAAAGGGGAGATAATGGGAAAGCGGGGTGGTGGTGTTAAATCATCTTCTCAATGGGGACGAGCTCCTACATGTTTCGAATTTCTCACTGATAATTATTTCAGTATTATTCGCCTTCAGTTCAGCTGACCCTGTATGTATTGGTGACATATAACTTACTAAACCACCAAAACAAACCCCAACATGGCCAAACTAGTGATTCAGAAATTTGCTCGTCCTGCTCTTAGACTGTCTTAGCCAAGTCCAGATCCAGCAGAGGCTTAGCTGGTTTGGATTTTTTTTTTTTTCTCATTGTTGCCTAAGCTGTTGATAATATGTTACCGCAGCTGCTGATATTTGTGTTTTTGTTCTGTCTCTTACTCACCATGTTCTACTGTTTTGGCAGATGGCCACGTGGGGGTATCGCTGCAATTTGAGAGTGGATACTTTGTAGAGACACTTGTTGAAGGTGACAAGCTTGGTGTCACGCCGCACACCATCAGAGTATCTCCTGTTGAGGGCGGGGAGCTCCTTGCAGTCGACTCGGCACATAGCAACATTGTGCGGATAACCCCGCCACTTTCTGAGTGTATGTTCTCTTCCTGCCACTTTGGTTATGTGTTTGCTTGGTTCTCTTTTTTTAGCATAACACACAGTTAACATGATTATGGGTTAAGAACAAACTATAGCATTTTGAGCCAGCTTTCTTTGAGAGACCGGTGTTAATATCCATGCATGCAAAATTGCAAATATTTAGTGACTCTGTTCTTCTCAAGTACTCGGGCTACGCTGTTACTAGCAATGGTTGAATAATTGATCTTTCCAAATGTAATATCACTCTGTCCTGACTTCCCGTGCCTTCATTGCCCCTGAACTTTTTCTTGGTATAGCAATGGATTATAATCGATTCACATAGTAATAGGTGATGCCCTGGTCTCCAGTTAATAAATAGTATGCAAGTATGCATATTAGGGAAGCGCCATGGACAGATAAAAAATAAAACAAACAGAGCTGAAACATGCATCAATGCTTAAAGAAGTGTGATGTAAATTCTGTAAACATAAGTCTGGCAGTGTAGATTGATTATAGGTCCTGTGCAGATAGCAGGGGAAGACTGGTCGCTGGTTCTTTCCAGGGTCATTCTGGTCATATAGATGGTAAACCAAGTGATGCCCGATTCAAGCGCCCCACAGGTGTTGCCGTGGATGATATGGGCAATGTTTATGTTGCTGATACAGCAAACTTGGCGATTCGGAAGATTGGAGAATCAGGTGATGTGATCTTTAGTTAAATAGGTATACACTTCATGCAATAGCTGTGTGTGTTAAAAGTTGGTGAATGAAAATTCTGTTCAGGAGTGACCACAATTGCCGGTGGGAAATCAAATATCCCAGGCTACAGGGATGGCCCCAGTGAAGATGCAAAGTTCTCTACAGATTTTGATGTGGTGTATGTGAAGAAAATGTGCTCTCTTCTGGTTATTGACCGTGGAAATGCAGCCCTTAGGAAAATTTCTCTTCCACAAGAAGACTGTACTTACCAGGATTCTGCACTCCTATCTTCAGGTCCATTCTCTTTCACTCGTTTCTATTTCCTGTGCAGTACATATAGATGTTTCTGATAAGGAAAGGTAACAATCCAACTCATCACTTGTCATGTTCTTGAGGTGGTGAGGTCCTTGAGGAAAGGCTCATGCTGTTATGGTTTAGTTGTAGAACAGAAGTAAAAATCTGTCAAGTGTTGTGCTTAAACCTTTTCATGGTCCTGTACTGGATTATTACCCATGATACTAAACGTAGGGGTTGAACAGGCAGAATAGTAAAATCCGTTGGCACTTTTTATTTACAATTGCATCTTTCCCTTTTGGGATCTTTTTTTTTTTATTCAAGTCTACTGGCTTTGATAGGCTGGTCACACACGAAGATTTCCAATACGGAAGTATCAGACAATAGACTGTTAATGTCTTCTGAAACTGAGGTGGCATGATTGGAGTTAAATTACAAGGTTGGACAAATTAAGAAATGCAAAATTCAGATGCTGACTTATAAACCGTATCTAGTAAATTTTATACATAGTACTGTATGATCCAAGTAAGAAATGATACACTTTGCCAGAAGTATAACTCTCAATGCTGTATGCTCTGCCGTAAAGCTAACTATCAGTTGTATGCTGTCACCATAATTTTGTTGTGAGTTCAGGATTCAAGTAGATGTGAGAAGAACATTTTGCACCGTGTAATATTCTTGAAAGACAAAGTAAAAGGAGAATTCTGATAGTGCGTATGTGTCGTTTAGTATATGAGGTACAAGAATTGATAGTACTGCCCTATTGGTCCCTTTCTCCTTTTCTTTTTGTTTCTGATGCTGTAAAGCTATCTTTCCATGCCTACTTGATGGCTAAACTAATGGTCCTGATTGATCAGTTTAGGAAAACTGGGATAACATCTGTGCTAATGTGTCTTTTGGTTGTGAAATCTCCACCTTTTAAAATTCTTCTGATCCTCTTTAGTTAGTCATGATGTAGATGCAATATCCCTTTCACATCCTTTCAGAAGAACATAGATGAGAAGACCACTTTCTCTCCCTTTTAGAATAGCCTTGATGGCATCAATGGCATGATTACTTTCGCATCCTTTTAGAAGAACATGTTAAACCGTTCTTTCCGTTCACGTTGTTTTGAATAGTATCAAAGAGGCGATAGGTGCCCATGCTATATTTTTATTTTAACACTGAAAGTATTAGTGGACTGTAACTTGGGATGATTGGATCTACCTCATCCCTGTATCTTACATGTTGAGATCTATTTGCAAAAATCCTGGCTTCTTTGTCTGAGTTCTTAGTTCTATTTGTCTACCATAAATTTTGTTATCGCTGGATACCATACATATACTTGATTTGTGATTAATTTCATGCTGATTATGTTTGGCAAATGTATCAGTATTGATGGGTAATAATTTACTTGTCCATGTACTTGGGGGTCTGTTTGGTTCGCTCTCCACCAGAGTTTCCTGGCCCAGGCAGCACTCCTAAGGCGTCCGATTTCAGCCACCTAGCAGGGCGCGATCCAAACACACCATTGATCTACTATTTGTGAAATTCAGTTCCATAGTTTATCATCAATATTTTTGTTCATTTACACAGATCTCATATTGGTCATTGGTGCTGTTGTGGCTGGATATATCTTTTCTGGTTTGCAACACGGGTTTGGATTCTCAGGCTCCAAAAAGGTAGTTACTTGTGTATGCTCGGCCTGCATTGTCAATTTTTACATAGATTTTTCCACTTGATATGCATATTTGTAATCTCCTTGAAGCATGGCATCACAGTATTCCTAGTCATGCTGCTTAAATAGCACCTTGTTCTTTCTCAATTTTATAATGGACTGAAAATGAAAAAAAAAATGCTAATGTAGTAGTTTGTTTCTGTTGATGCCATTGCAGGTAGAGGCACCTGAAAATGTGCAGCCTGAGAGAAGCACAATTGGGAAGCCACCTCTGGTTGTGGAGAGCCTGAAAGAGGAACCGAGAGCTGGATGGCCATCCCTCGGGACACTTATTGCTGATCTCTTGAAGCTTGCTGTTGAGGGAGTGGGGAAACTACTTTTCAGTGTCATCCCTCAACGCATGCAACAAGGGAAGAGGAAAACAGATCTCACTCCGCTCAGGGACAGGCTGGTGATGCCCGAGGACAGGGATGAGGCCCCAGCAGCCCAGAAGCTAAGCAGCACTCCAATGAGGCCTGAGACAGTCCACGCCCCTGGTGCTGTAACTGAGACAGCAGCGAAGGCCCAGAAGAGCATCAAGTCGTCCAAGTTCAGGGATTCAACCCTGTCAAGCAAGCACAGGTCGTCTAAGAGGCAGGAATACGCAGACTTCTACGGCACCTCCGAGCCCTCTGCAGTAGGTGCCAAGGTCCCAAAGGACAGGCTCCGCCATCGTCACCACCGCGAGAAGAGCGGGGAGGTCGCCTACGGGGCCGCCCATCCCGATCTCAAGCCAGCGGAAGCGAAGCCTGCTGATTACAGTGATCCGAAGTACGATCCCTACATGAGGAGCAAATATGCCGCCGAGAGTGGCTACAGGTATTGACGCTAGCTGCCCGTCCTCTCCTGCCGGCGGAACAGAAGGAAATCTTTCTTTCGCCTGATATCTACTACCTGGCAATGTTGTGGTGTGAGTGAGCCAGCCTCCACAACTGCAAATCGAGGCGCAACAAAGCTGCTGATGGTATGGTAGGTGCCCATGAGATGTGGTAAGTAGTAATCCTAGTTAGGTGCGGGAACCTGTATGGATTGGCATCCTCGGACGGTTTCAGGATGCCAAGTGTAACTTTCGCGGAGGGCGACATGTAGCCTAGCGGCAGTTTTGATTTGGATCTGCAAGTTAGATGTATCCATCCGTGCCTGCCTGTTGGGTTGCTTGAGCCCGAGACCTGCAGTGCGTGTTGACAGGTAAATAACACTTTGCCGAATCAGTGATTCCCAGGTGCTCTGCTCTGCTGCGGTGTTGCCTGGACGTCGAGTTGTTGCGTTGTACCCTTGCTGTCACTGAAAGCGAGGCCTCGTTTCCGTTTCGGTCTGCTCCAGTTCTGACAAAGCTGTAACCATCCAATGTCGACCTGGCGTCGAAAGAAGCGAGGCTCAAGCTGGCTGCGTGTAGCCTCTGTTGTACTAGTAGACGTTCTTCCATGGCGTTCCTGCCCGTCCCCAGCTTTGAACCCCTGGCGGTATCGATGGGCATGGCATGTGACGGGAGAAGAATGCCGCCATGCCGGTAGGCTCCATTTAGAGAATTCCGAGGTCGCGAGTGGTGGGCAGTCAAAGGGGGTTTCTTTGGGGGCTCCAAGTCCAAAGGTTGGCCGGACTGGTGAACTGGACCTGGACGCGATGTTGTAGGCCGTTACAAACGTAGACCCGTCTGTCTGTCTGTCTGTCTATGGCGACTTTTGTTTGGCATCAATCATGTAGCTGGACACCACTGTCTTGGTTGGGATTGGGAGTCGTGTGATTGGAACCTTCCCACCCAAATCCCAAATCGGCGGTGGTCCTCTCCAGCTCCTCCTCGGATCCTCTTCTCTCTCTAGACAGCCAGCCAGCCCAGCCATGAATATTGGATGAATAGATGAGATCTCATCCAAATGTTGGTATGCGCGACGTCTAGTGGTTATCGGGCCCGGCGGTCCTGCTTTTCTAAGAAGAGCCGAAGGAGCTGTCGCTGGCGACTTGGAAAGGTGTAGAGGGGCATTCAAAAATAGTTTCCCCTTCGTTGCTGTGGTGAAAAAGACTGGCCGGCCACTGCACGACAACGACAGGAGAAAAACCTGGGTTCCAAAGCAGCGCTGGCTGCTGTCAGCCGGGCGTAAAACCTGCAACGCAGGAGGAGTAGGTCGATCGATGGTTAGATGATGCATTGTCGCTTGGGCTATCTAGCTAAAGTATCGTGCTCAAGACCTCAAGGTGAAGTCAAGCGGGTTGGTGGCAGGGGGCGCGACGCGAATTGGCTGCACCACGGTAAGGCATGTGCCTCGGGATTTGGAAATCTGCTGCCGTGACGCGTGACGGTGGCGGCGCATTTCACACCGCACATGGCCGCGCGCTGTCCGTCAGTCAGAACACTTCGAGCTTGCACCGCCCGCGTGGAAACTACACTAGCTGGCCATCGCGACGGCAGAGAAGGCGGCCGTAGTAGTGACTAGTGACAAAAGGACTGCGTGCTAGGACTTTGGCTTCATCCTTGTTCACAGCTACTAGAGCTGAGCTCATGGCCGGCTTAATTCGTGCGTCCTCTCGAGGAATTTCTGTCGGTCGGTCCTGGGTCCTGCTCGCTCGCTCCGGTAGTCTGTCCTTGGCGACAACGACCGGTTGCTGCGGTTCGTCCATCCTGCAGGAAACCGTGTTCACATCATCGTACTAATCGAGCCGCGGCCCTGATTCGCTAATGAATGGTCACTCAAACGTAAGGCATCAATCATCATCATCATCGTGTAACTTTTATTTTGGGTAAAATTCACCGTCCATCAACTATTATTACAGGGTGCTTATTTGTAGTACATACAGACAGTCGTCATTCACAAATTTCACAGTTCCTACTCTCCCTACTTGAGGAATTGACGTGCAAAACCAGCCCTAAACCAGAGCGATCGAGTAGGCTTTGAAACGACTGTATTATGATCTTCTTAATGAAAAACACGCTTAGGTGTGGTCGAAAAAGAATCCTCTACAGTTTGATGCTCATCAAAGATTGATTGATAGGCACAAATGAGCAGTTGAGAAGAAGGCTAGACAAGCAGAGCACACCATTGGCACGACAAAACAAAAACTAACAACATGTAGATGATTTGAGACCCAAAAGGACGACAGGCGGGAGGTGCGGCCATGCATGATCCATCTCAATATACAATGGAACTGACCACGGCTGCCAAAGCAAGCACCGGATGACACTAGCAGCCTGAGGAGCACAAAACCCGTGTGTCTGGCCGTCTCTCGCATGATATCATTGATCGGCACTGCTTATGTGCACACGGCGTTTGCTCCTCCTTGTTTCGCCCCGCTGGGGATCATCGGCGCAGCGGCCGGGCCAAGGAAACAAGGTTTTGAGCTTACACGGAATTAAGCTTCCTGGTATGTTCGCTTTTTAGAAAGTCAATTAGTTTTAAATTCAATTAATAAATCTATAAAAAAATATTGATATTAAAGTAATATCATTAACTTAATTAGAGAATTTTTATTGTAGGCATAATTAGATATACGAATGTTGATATTATGTTATGTAAATTTAGTCAAACTCGAGAAAATTTAACTGGGTTCAACACATGATAGCATTCTTTTTTAAACGGAGTAACAGTTAGGTAGCTAATAGGTCACATCACAACTAATATTTACTAGTTTGACAAAGACAATATACACTAATATTAGCTAGTTAACTATTAGCTTAGCCAAATATTATTTGGATCCATTAGATAAAAGGTGGATGCGTGTTTATCTGAAATGTCCTTTCTTTTTTTATCTACTATGTTGGAGAGGCACAATGCATGGATAGAGATATATATATACCTGGGAGGCAAAAGTCTATTTTTACAATCAATTATCTGTGTTGAGATTAACTGACTCGTTAGTTAGATTAAATCTATTTGGAAGTATATCCTAGCTAATTTTTTAGCACCAAACTTTGGTAAATCTAAACATATTCCACATTAAAAAGACTGTTTTGCCTCTGCCTAGCCAAGTCCCACGAGGGCAACCAAAATGGTCAAAGTCCAAGTCGTTTTGGGCTACCAATTGTCTGCTCCGAATGAAGAGGCATTTACAAAAGAGTATTAGGTCCCAGAAGTAGTACACGAACACGATACTACCCGCTAATAATAATTTTCGTCATATACACCTGCAGTACGTCTAAATAAAGAGACGAGATTTTCTGGTGGCGCCGCCTGCACAATTGACCATGGAACGGAACTGTTCAACATATATCACGTCACGCCTTCAATCAACTCTCAACATCCTTATTAATATATATATAAAAAAAAAGGTCTCAACATCCTTGCATTTGTCTGTGCCATAACCACAATTAATTACTATTATAGCACAAAATGCGTTGAACAATTAAACAACACACACATGTGGCCACACACGTACCTACAGGCTTTAATTTAAGTACAGTACGCCCATCGCAGCACGCTTCTTAATTTTCTGATGGTGATCATTTTAGTTAATTTGTCAAAGAATCAAACGTTTTAATTAGGTACTAGTTGTAACCGCCCCCGAAAAGAAATAATCCAACGAAGCAATTGGTACTTGACGTTTGAAACTTCAAATTCGACGACTCCATGTTGATGTTTGGAAAGCTTCTCGATATGCATGGAACAAACCACAAAAAAATATAGTCCCTGCAGCAGTAGCCGCATGCGGCTTATCTGAAAGTGAGTTTTTTTTTTTTGGGAAAAAAAAAAGCTTATTGGAAAGAGTCAGGGAATCGGCAATTGACTAAGCCACGTAACTGATCGGTGCACCTCAACCTATAACGTACACGTAATTATACTATTGTAATGACCTTCTCGACGAATGAAAAGGATGGAACGAAAGCGACGGAGATCGAGATATCAAAACCCTTGCAAACCAACAACGCTCGACGAAAAAAAAACGCGTGATTTGAATGGAAGATATCAATTCCCTGCAAAATTTGGAAGAATAATGGAATCAAATCGTGTAGTAGTACTACGTACATAAGTCAAACGAGTACATATATCTATGATTATTATAAATGACGTTGTGCTTATGCAAATGCACACGCGTTGAGTTTATAGGTAACTGGTATATACATTTTTTTGTAAGTGGTTGCAGAGAGCACTCGCCGATAAGAAAACACCTCGTCTTTTTTTTTTTAGGAAAAAAAAAAAGAAATAGCACGGTGATGTGATGTGGCCGACCGAGAGAGCTGGATGATGAGCATCCGATGGTGCGGTGGGACAAGACAAAGGCTTCTGCTTCTGCAACAGTAGATAGATAACGCACAGACAGCAGACAAATCACAAATCCCAGCAGCGGAACATGCAGCACGGCCTGAAATCAAGTGCCAATGGGTACCAAGCCCTGCTACAACCTCTTGATTTTGTCGAGTTGAGTGCTTGGGACCCTTTATTATTTGTTACCTTTTGCAATTGCAATGCCCGGGCCACCCTTGGCATTTGGGCATGGGAGAGCAGAGCACCAGGGGCAGGGAGCCATGCACCGGATGGAACGAATCCGGTGCGTCCTGCCCTACCGCGTGTTAGTTATCTGCTTGCTTGCTCTGGTCTATGGTCCATTTCCTCAGATTGCACCAACCGGATCCTCCGGATGCAGTAGCAGCTCTCCCCTTCCTTGAAAAAGAGGAACTCCCATTTCAAAAGGTAATAATAATAATAATATGGGTGACCCAAAGACTTTTTTTATTTATATTCCTGGAGTACAGTATGTTGAATGAAATTATTTCTTTTTTCTCCCTGAAAATAGGAGGTGTATTTCGACGTGTCCAGAAAAGCGGTGCGCTCACCGAGAAATCCTTTTTGGACCGTTTGTGCATAGCACAGCGAAGCATGGCAGAATCGCAGCAGCCGGTGAAGGTGACGACGCGGCGGAGTGATGGAAGGTGACTGATGATGCAGAGCCGCGGCCCGGGCCCACCCGGGTGGTACAGCCGGTCCGGCGGTCAGCAGCACAGACGACGACGACCTGACATGCGGCGAGGTGAGGTGGCTCCCGCCTGCCTGCCACCCGCCTGACTCGTGGGCTGCGTGTGGCCCCCGATGGCGCCCTCTCTCTGCGTGCCAGGCAGACTGCGCCCGTTGACTTTCTTCGTATCTGCTCCTGTTCCGGTGCCCGAAGCAACGCACGCATCCCTAGATTTCCAACCCCCTTTTGAATGCGAATGCCTGCCATACGCCGACTGACCCGACGCCTGGTTTTTTACCACTTTACCCCTGTTTAGGGTTCTTTTAGCATTACACCCTGCCCTGTTCATGGTTAAGCGGGGCCTTTTTTTTTTTTCCTAAACAGGAGGATATCCTGTGGCCTTGTTTAGATGCTCAATTTTGGGTCTAAAATTCACTATGCAGAATTTCTATTCTCCGTCACATCAAAATACCAACACATGTATGAAGTACTAAATATAGATGAAATAAAAAATTAATTGCACAGTTTTGTTATACTTTACGAGACGAATATTTTAAGCCTAATTAATCAATGTTTAGACAATTATTACCAAATAAAAATAAAATTACTATAGTGTGACGAGACACTTGCTATACAAAGTTTGGATAACAACTTTGGTATCTAAACAAGGCCTAATACTGCATGTGGAATACCATATTTCTACTCGTCATTTCTTCGTGCAAACTATCAGGCATCAGATCTCGGGTTAAGTATAAACAGACGTCTAGTATTTGTATTTTATATACACATGAGTTTTTATGTCGTTATTGGATATCACTATTCGAACTCAGTGTCCACGTTAACATCCGCGGTCCGCTACCTTGATGTCAATCGGTCGGCGAAGCACAAACCGCATCAGCATATATTGGTGCGCGGAGAAATGAAGCCCGTCTATCTCTTTTGATTTTCATTTGTCTCTTGTCACATTTCCTTTTCTAATGCTTGAAAACTGGTGTAGGAAAACAATTATCTTCTATAGAAAATAGCAAAGAAAACGCCATCCTCGCAAACCCCGTGCGATGGCAAGCAATATCTCTGAGTTGTACGGGAACAATTCGCATTCACAAATAAATGACACGACATACTTGTCTTGTTTCTAGATGATTTTTCATGTGATATTTTTTTTTCTAATCTCTATATGCCTTAGTAGTAGACAGGGCAATGAGACTATATTATACTTCACTCTTTACTATTAAATAAATATATTCTCAGGAAAAATATAGGCGTAGTAAAAAAAATGTATTCCCACGAAAACATAGCAAGGAAAATGCCATCCTCGCAAATCTCGTGTGATGGCAAGCAAATATCTGTGAGTTGTACACGAACCATCCTCGTCCACAGACAAATGACACAACATACTTGTCTCGTTTCTAGATAATTTTTCATGTGATATTTTTTCTAATCTCTATATGCAATAGTAGTAGACGGGGCAAAGATCACCTGAGACTATATTATACTTTGCTCTTTACTAATATTATATTAAATAAATATATTTGTGTTGCACACGGGACCAATATATATTGCAAACAGATCTCATATCATTGTTGGATATGAGTTGCTCTATAAGGCGTGTGAGTAGTTTTAAAATTAAAAATGCAGGATGAATAAAAGGTGATTTATACAGAAAAATCATGATATAAATAATAAGTGTAAAACATTGTGTAAAAAAGCAATAATAAAGAATGTAGGTGGGGAAACCGAAGGAAAATTTTAAAAAACACAAAAAACCGTGGATCCCAATGAATGAAAACCGAAGCGCGAGGAAGGTTGGCATGTCAGCAGCTGGCGCCATGGGCCCCACCACACCAGTCACCTCTCTAGAAGACGAAAGCCGTGGTCGGGCGTCCTCCTCCTCCCCTCCCCCGCCCCGCTTCCTCTTCCTCCTCCTCGCCTCCTCCGCCTCTTGCCCGGCCGGCCGCCGTTTCTTCCCAAGTGGCGCCGGTCCCGGTCGGTCCCAGCCCCAGCAGGCGCCAGCGCGCAACGCGACGCGGGCAGCAGTAGTGGGTACGCCTGCGCGAGCGCTGCGACCATTTCCGCGCCGTCGCCGCCCGCCCGTCTCCCACCTAACCTAACGCGCCCCCACCCAATCGATCGCCTATCCGCCTCCTCGCCTCCTCGGGCGGGGGAGGGGCCGGTCAAAGGAACCGGGGCGGAGGGATTCCGCTCCTCCCAGCCACCGACGAGCGGGGTCCTCTTCGCCATCCATGGCCTCGCCGCCGGCCTCGTCGCCGATCGAGTTCCTGCTCCGCCGCCCGCTGCCGCGCCAGCGGCGGAGGCCGCCGCTGGCCGGCGCGTTCTTCGCGCCCACGGGGCTGTCGGGCGCGCCGCTGCTCCGCGCGCTGGCGTCGCTCGCGGCGGACCTGCTGGGCACGCCGCCCCCGCCGTCGCAGCGGCGGAACCTCGACGCGCTCATGCGCAGGCTCGCGCTGCTCTCCGCGCTCCTCGACTCGCTCCTGCTCGTCCTCGCCGACGAGGGCGAGGCCCAGGCCGCCGCCTTCTCCGACGCCGCCAACCTCTGCTTCCGCGAGCTCTACGTCGTGCTCTTCCGCGCCGACCTGCTCGTCTCCTACGTCGCCTCCGCCGGCCGCGCGTGGGCGCTGCTAAGGGCGCCCCAGCTCGCCGCCTCGTTCCGGGACCTCGACGCCGAGCTCGCCGTCGTCCTCGACGTCCTCCCCGCCGCCGAGCTCCGCCTCTCGGTGGACGCCGCGCAGTACCTCGGCGTCCTCCGCGCGCGCTGCCGGCGGCGGGCGCCGGCCAACTACCACGACCCCGCGGAGGCCGCTTTCGGAGACCGCCTCCTCGCCGCCCTGCGCCACTTCGAGCTCGGCCAGCCGCCGGACCCCTCCACGCTCCGATCTCTCCTCCTCCAAATCGGCATCTCCGACGCCCCTTCTTGCCGCTCTGAAATTGAGTACCTGGAGGAGCAAATCCTGAGCCAAGAGGAGGACGCCGACCTCCCCCTCATCGGCGGCGTCGTCGCCTTGCTCCGGTACTGCCTCTTCTCCCTTTTCGACCCCAGCAACACAAAGGCGTTGCGTGTTTGGCTGTCGGCGGGGAACAGGCAGCGGCTCCTCTCCTGGAGCTGCAGCGATGACAGCTCCTTCTCGGTGCCCAAGGAGTTCTCCTGCCCGATTTCTTTGGATTTGATGCGCGATCCCGTGGTGGTCTCCACCGGACAGACCTATGACCGGCCGTCGATCATACAGTGGATCGAGGAGGGGCATTCAACCTGCCCCAACTCCGGCCAGGCCCTCTCTGACAACCGGCTTGTGCCCAACCGGGCGCTCCGCAGCTTGATTTCACAGTGGTGCGGGGTGCATGGCTTCCAGTTTGATTCGCCGGAGAGCAACGAGGGGATGATTGAATGTGTTGCTGCATCGTGCAGCAGCAAGGCAGCAATTGAGGCGAACAAAGCCACCGCAAGGATGTTGGTCAAGACGCTGATGGAGGGATCTGATAACACAAAGCCGGTTGCAGCGAGGGAAATCCGGTTGCTGGCAAAGACTGGGAAGCAAAACCGGGCGTTCATTGCCGAGTTGGGCGCGATACCACTGCTGTGCAGGTTGCTGCTGTCGTCGGATTGGATGGCGCAGGAGAATGCAGTGACTGCACTGCTCAATCTGTCGATCTATGAGCCGAACAAGACAAGGATTATGGAACAAGAGGATTGCCTCCATCTTATCGTCAGTGTGTTGAAGAATGGTTGGACGACAGAGGCCAAGGAGAATGCTGCAGCTACCCTCTTCAGTTTATCTGTGGTCCATGACTACAAGAAAAAGATCATGAATGAGCCAGGGGCTGTGGAGGAGCTTGCCGCTATGCTGACCAAAGGGACATCAAGGGGAAAGAAAGACGCAGTGATGGCATTGTTCAACCTCTCAACACATCCAGAAAGCTCAGGTCGGATGCTTGAGTCATCTGCCGTTGTAGCTTTGATTGAGTCACTGAGGAATGACACCGTGTCGGAGGAAGCTGCTGGTGCTCTGGCTCTGCTGATGAAGCAGCCTACCATCGTGCATCTTGTTGGGAGCTCTGAAACGGTGATCACTAGCCTTGTTGGGTTAATGAGGCGTGGAACTCCAAAGGGCAAGGAGAATGCAGTTTCAGCTTTATATGAGATATGCAGGAGAGGTGGATCAACGTTGACACAACGTGTGGCAAAGATACCTGGGTTGAACACAGTAATACAGAACATCATGCTCACAGGAACAAAGCGTGCCAAGAAGAAGGCAAGCTTGATTGTCAAGATGTGCCAGAGAAGCCAAATGCCATCAGCATTGGCACTAGGAAGTACATTGACAGTGGTTGATCATTCATTGGTAGGGAACAGCACATTGAGGCGCGCTGCAAGCTTTGGCAGCGGGGAGTTGTCAAACCCTGTGTCAATTTCAGTGCCTGTGCCCTAGGTGGGAAAAAAAATCCATTCCAAAGGCCACATAATTGTCACATTTGGTGAGTTTTGTCCCTGAAATTCTTTCATTGCATCCTCAAATGAAGGTATACAAATTTAATCCAAAGAATCAAATATATCAGATGTGCTTGTGTGTCTGTGACTGAATAACTGTGCAGATATAGGTTTACAGGTAGAATTCCAGCTTGATGTTTCCTTGGCAAGCTTGGAAATTATTTACTTTTTGTTCAGTTTCAAAAACACCGAATGTGTATGCAACTTGCTGTAAACTGTTGCCATAATTTGGTACTCGCTCCATTCCAAATCGTAAGTCGTTTTGGCTTTCTTCGATATATAGTTTTTTCTGTGTCTCTACACATCACCTATATTTAGGTACATGCATAAGCTATGTACCTAGAAATGCCAAAACAACTTGCAATTTGGTTCTGAGGGAGTAGATTTACTTTTGAGGCAACATTGGAAAGAGATGATATCATTTCACCAATGGACTTGTAATAGAACAGAGGAGGAATTTTCACAAATGCATCTTCAACATATGTGTGTCTTGCTTTTGATCGACCAAAGAGAACTGGTGCTGCTCGTTGCATATGAGAGGGAATAGATGCCAATCTGATGAACATCTTGAAAAAGGCAGAGCGCTTTGATTCTTGAAGATATTTTTCAACTGAAGACAGCCTTTTTGCAACGCTCTGACCAGAATCTGAATCTCCTCCAGAAAGATTATACATGTGCAAGCCAACCTATGGTGGACTATGAAAATGACTTGAGCTTAAAAACAAAAGGCTCTTTGGAGGTGCTGATTATCAATAGAACAAAGGTTACAATTCGTAATGATGTGGATCTGGGGCTTCACACAAAAGTTTCAATGAATATGGTGCTTTCCGGGACCTACAAAAGCGAGTCGCCTCCAGCAAGAATTGCTGCAGGTAAGCTGAATAACAAGGCCATCCAATGTAATGCAACCGTTGGCGTCCACACATCATGATTGGTATCAGGGCTGCTTAGTTTACATGGCCTACAGTCTTCCGTTCTTTAGTCGCGCGTGTTCGTAATGAGACCGTGTGGAATATTGAGTTCCCAGGTGGAGAGATTTCCCTACACCCATTTTGGATACTTGGTCTGTTTGCATGTTGCAACAACCGGATATCATCATTACAAGTCTAGAGACTTGTTCTGGAAATACCCTAGTTAGGCAGAACCATCTGTCATGCTGTTGAGTACTTGATTCAGGTCTCAACAAAATATTCTCCTTTTTTTAAAGCCTAAAATTCATCAAAACACTTTGGATGCATGGCAACCTTTAGGAACCATTTAGAAAGTTTCAGAGAACCTTTCCAAAATTCAAGGATGTATGAATCAGTAGCCAATCTTTCCTTTGTCCAAGAAAAAGTCTTGCAGAGATTCTCTTGTTTGAGTTGCATTTGCCTACAGACCTTTGCACACCGTCCCACGTTTTGACGTTCAGGTAACACCACCTCGCCGTTCGTTCTGGTCTTCCCGGCCACTTTGTTTCTAAACGAAACCGTGTGCCCTGACGAGTTTCACACCACATGATTCAGTGATGCGTCAGAGATCAACCACAACCAGGCAGAGGCAAGGTCTAGAACTTTGCAAGACTACCATATCGGCCACACCTGGATCATGTCGACATGTGGCGGAGGTTTCCAGTTGTCTGTTACTGGAGGAAACTGGGTGCGTGGCTTCTCAGGTTCTGAAGCTGATGGGGAACGAGCCTTAGGCTCGACTGGCTAGCTGCGTTGGCTCGAGGCCGCAGCTAGTCGGCCGGAGTTTGAGTCCTGGGGAGGACTTAAATTTCCCGTACCCACCCAATAATAATATCAGTCTCCGCTTGACCGAGTTTCAAGCGTCTGTCTTTCTTGCGTGAAGCTATAATGGGATAGCGACGTGTCCGTCGTCTACGGAGGACTCCGTGATTCCAAGAAGGACGTGATCTTCAGATCTGAGTGCAGTTGTAGGTTTGTTTGTCCACGAATGGTGTGTGTAGTGTGCATGTGTTGAGTGGGATGTGCATGTGTACGAATAGATACTGCAGCTGTACCTAAATGAGAGGCGTAAAAAAATTCTGAGGCTGATGTGGATGCGCTGGAGCAGCCTGATCATGCAACTGCAGGATACGTAGTTGCTCCAAGATTGATGATTTTGTGGTTGCGGTGGATTCAGGTCATTAACAAGTGGGCCCCAGGACTACCTTTCATCGTCTTTGAATCTCCCTGAGCAGTGACTGAAGTTCAGAGTTCTGGGAACTGAAATAATGGGCTGTTCGGTTGGCTGTTCGGCTGATGGTTTCTGTGCTGATAAGGCGTCTGATAGCTGTTTTGTCAGGCAAGATGCATCAGTGCATGGGTGATATTGTCAGGCAAGATGCATGTTTAAAGAGTATATATATACTATAGGATCAAGGCAGAAACCAAACATGCAATTCACATTGAAAATATGGTGTTTTGTCAAAGAGTATTTGCCTATACAGCTTTATGCTTACATCCATACCAGAAGACGTGGTGTGTTCTCAGTCTTGGTCTCGTAAACATTCACATTTTCAGAGGCAACTGCAAGAACAAAGATTTTAGCTGAGAAGGCAGTTTCTTTTTTCACTTGTTCTCATGGAAACTGAACACATGATGCAAGTCACAACACCGGCCATATAAACTCAGACCAAAGTTCGTTAAGACTTCCTTTTGCCATCACAAGTATTCAAATATGCTCCACCAAGTTTGTCACACACACAAAAAAAATCATAAAATATGTCAACACAACCGTGAGTTCACAGCTGATCAAACCACTTATGTCGGTGTGGAAGTCTAACTTGCATGAGTGCTCTACATGATTTCTTTAGTTCATAGAGAGGTAGTGCTCCGCATGACAACCTCCGGTAACCGGGATAAGTCCAAACTATCTAATCCAAGCTCGCTTGATTCCTGGACCCCGGTTTTTGCATCCTATAATGATATGCTCATCTCAAAGGACAGTTTGGTTCCCTGCTAGCAAGTTTATTTTTTAAAGGAAAACTGGAGGTGTGTGATCGCAAGTTTATTTCACGATTACCAAAACTACAGTAACTGGATTCAAAACAAGGACTTAGTGTTCGCCATGAACTACGCCATCAGAATGCTGATACCAACACAACAGCCATCGGAATTTTTTTCCAGTGTACTTTTTTGTGTAATTGTTTCCACTTTCCAGTGTACTTGATGTTTGCCTTTAGAGCTTGGATACCACTAAGTCTCCACTCCTCCCCTTGTCTAATTGTTTAATCTGATACCCGGACACTTGTCCTTGCAAAAATTTCCCTCCAAACAAGCTCTAAACGGCACCTCTCTCCCCCTCTCATCTATCTCTAGGCACCTCTTAAGACCAAAAGATCACATGATCTGCAGAGATCACCATGTCCAGTCCAAGAACTAACAAACCAGCCATGCCTAGGATTGAAAGCTTGCTAATCCTTTTCATGCTGTCCATTCCTTTCTCCCAAGCTTGGTCCATTGATTATCCTAGCCCCATCGCCAACCTTCCTTCTATGTGGATCAACAATGAAGCTACTATCCCTTACACAGCAACCTATGCCAACGGTTCCATGATCAGGGTCATTCTTGTCAGGCAGAAGCCAGCCGGGTTTGGTCCATCCTTTGGCTGTGGCTTCATCTGCACTGCGCCCTGCAAGGTCTTCCTCTTTGCAGTTTTCTTTATGTCCATCGGAGATCCAAACGACCCCATCTCTAATGCCTCGGCCACGCCAAGGATTGTCTGGACAGCCAACAGGTACCGTCCAGTGAAGGAGAATGCATCAGTGCAGTTCAACAAGGATGGAAATCTCGTT
Source organism: Bothriochloa decipiens (assembly GCA_023333625.1). Lineage (NCBI taxonomy): Eukaryota > Viridiplantae > Streptophyta > Magnoliopsida > Poales > Poaceae > Bothriochloa > Bothriochloa decipiens. The sequence continues at coordinate 23,225 of JALGXP010000085.1, forward strand.
CTGAGAGACTTCGATGGTTCACTGGTCTGGTCCACGACTACATCAGGCAGCTGGGTTGCTGGCATGAACCTTGCTGAGACTGGGAATCTGATACTCTTCAACGTGATGGGGAAGACGGTGTGGGAATCGTTTGCGCACCCAACTGACACACTCCTTATTGGGCAGTCACTGTGGCAAGGGAAGAGGCTTAGTTCCTCTTTCTCGGAGACAAATAGTACTCAAGGTCAGTTCTACCTCACTCTGCTCGACAATGGCCTCTATGCTTTCATTGATGCAGACCCTTTACAGTTTTATTATCAGAAAAGCTTTAATATAACTGATGCAATAGTTCAATCAAAGAGAAACATATCCTCTGATCAAGTGAAGAATAGCACGGCTCACATTTCCTTCTTACAAGGGAGCTTGTCAGCATTTCTTAGCTTCAACAGCACGGATATCAAGTTATTCGATATCTCTCTGCCTCTACCATCTTCAGCACAATTTATGAGTCTGGAGGACGATGGGCACCTGAGAGTTTATGCATGGGACAGTGTTTCATGGAAACCTCTTGCTGATGTTTTGCATGTGTATCATGATGAATGTGCATACCCTACTGTATGTGGAGCATATGGAATCTGTTCACAAGGGCAATGCAGTTGCCCAAGTGGAAGTAATGATGATCACCTCTTTCATCAGTTGGATGACAGGCAACCTAACCTGGGCTGCTCATTAGCTACTCCTCTGTCCTGTGACTTGATCCAATATCATAAGCTTATGGCACTCCCAAATGTCACGTACTTCAATTTTGCAAATAATTGGACTACCGATGAAGAAAGCTGCAAAGAGGCATGCTTGAAGACCTGTTCTTGCAAGGCAGTATTTTTCCAGCATCAAAATGTTTCCAAGGGCTCCTGCTATCTGATGCCAAAAATCTTCTCACTCATGAATTATCAGCCAGAAGTAGTTGGTTACAATTTATCTGCCTATGTCAAGGTGCAGATGTTGCCACCACCATCAAGTAAGAGAACAAATGCAACTGCTTACCATATCGGCGTCCCTGTTCTGGTTGTAGTCATCTGCCTACTCATTCTCATGATCAGACGAATAATAGTGAAGAGGATGGAAGAGGACGATCCATTTAAAGGAGTGCCTGGAATGCCTACACGGTTTTCGTACAAACAGCTGAGAGAAGCAACCAATAAATTCAGCAAAAAGCTGGGGCAGGGAGGATTTGGGCCAGTGTATGAGGGAAAACTTGGAAATGTCAGAATTGCTGTCAAATGCTTGCGCGATATTGGACATGGGAAGGAAGAATTCATGGCCGAAGTCATTACCATTGGTAGCGTCCATCATATTAATCTTGTTAGATTGATAGGATACTGCTCAGACAAATTCCACAGGCTCCTTGTCTATGAGCATATGAGCAATGGGTCTCTGGATAAATGGCTCTTCAGAAAGAACCAAAGTGGTTCACTCAGTTGGGCAACTCGATACAAGATTATCCTAGACATTGCAAAGGGTTTGGCCTACCTTCATGAAGAATGCCGCCAGAAGATTGCTCATCTTGATATTAAGCCGGGAAATATCCTCCTTGATGACAAATTCAACGCAAAGATCTCTGACTTTGGTTTAGCAAAGCTTATCGATAGGGACCAAAGCCATGTGATGACCAAAATCAGAGGAACAAGGGGTTACCTAGCACCAGAATGGTTGTCATCAACAATCACTGAGAAGGCTGATATTTACAGCTTTGGTGTAGTTGTGCTTGAAATAGTGAGTGGAAGGAAAAACCTGGAAAACAATCAGCCTGAGGGTAGTCCTAATCTAATTAATATACTGCAAGAGAAAATCAAGGTTGGGCAAGTTCTGGATGTAGTAGAGAATCAGGATGAAGAACTCCAGTTACACGGGTCAGAAATGACAGAAGTAATCAAGCTAGCTGTCTGGTGTTTGCAGCGTGACTGCAGTAAACGACCAGCCATGTCACAAGTTGTCAAGGTCTTGGAAGGTGCTATGGACTCAGAAAGTACCGATGCAACTAACAGAGATGATATTTTTGATGCTTCATCCCCTTTGTCCCCAGTGCCAGTGGTTGCACGGTAATATGTTTTAGCAAAAGTAGGGGAGAAAAGGCTCCTTTCAATTTAGTTGCAACTGCTGTGTGTAGTGTCATTGTAAATTTGTTTCTTGACATTGCTATTTGTTAATGTATGAATGAAATGAAACACGAATTTTTTTTTATCGATAATCTTTGAAAAACATGGAAAGATGAGAAGAAACATTTTTTCCTTAAGGTCACATTACACATAATCTATTTGGTCGATTAATTAAGGAATCCTATATGCTTGGAGGATTTTGGCAAATGAGGCCAAGAGAACTGCCTGCTGCATGGATGCCGAGTGTGCTACCCAATAGCATCGTCACAATTACTAGAGTTACAGCAGGTGCAATTACTAGAGTTACAGCAGGTGGAATTCTATAGGAGCTAAACAAGCAGACATGCCACAAGATCTCATGATGATATGTCCCAGAACTTTCGGTTGGTATTATGTAGAAGCATGCCATTTGGTCGTTGGTGCATTGTGTGGCACGGAACATTTGGTCACTCAATTGTCTTCAGATAACATGTATGTACCTAGCAAAGCATAAGCAACTAAGGTGATGGGAAACGGGGAGGACGCGTGTGCGGAGAGTGTACCACGCCGTGGCGAGAGAAGAAGGCCCAATCGTTCCCGGTCGCGCATATCGTCGAACAGCTCGCCGACTTGCCGGCCACCGCCTGTGGAGAGATGGAGCGATCCATCATCCATCTGACCATCTCATGCCAAAAGTGCTAGTGCCCAGCCATGCAGCTACGCAAGTCGCAAGAGCGCCGCCGGCCCCCGCAGAGAGCCGCGCGCCGGGTGGGGCTGTCGCGCGGCGCAGCGCGGTTTGATTGTGGTTTGTGACCAAAGGGTCGGCGCACACAGCTGCATGTTAAGTTTTTAATCGACTTGCCACCGGTGCACTTTTTTTTTTTTGAGGCCAACATGGTAACATGGACAGTCTTATATGAAATTTATAGTTGTCTAAGTTTGTTCTTTTATCATGCTTGAGTAAACGAAGGATTTTTAGGCTTTTGATCTAGTACTAGTAGAAAATATGAATTTAGTTGTGTACTAAGTTATGCTCTATGTACACTGTAGCTCCGGAACTAAAACAAGAGATGGAAAGAATAGTATAGAGAAATAAACAAGAGATGGAAAGAATAGTATAGAGAAATAAAGTGCGAAGTGGACAACAAAAATGGCGAAAGGATTTTCCACTTATTCCACTTAGTGGTCAATGATACAACTGTCTTCCATTATTTGTCACACTTCGCCTGCGGCGAACTATGGCGTTGGCGGCAAATTTGAGCACCACGTTTTGCGGCTGTGTAACTTGCATGTACCGATCAAACGTCGTGCGCAAGGTGGATGGTGACGTGCATCAGAGCACAACCTTAGACTTGATACATTAAGCATGCTTAACCTATCAAAATAGCAATTTTAAAATATATACAACTAGTTAAGAACAAATAATAAGTTTAAGAGACACCAACAAATTATATTGAGTTTGTGTTGTTACACACTTAAGAAGCCCATGTAAATGCATTACTTAGATCAAATATCAAACCAAAACCAACATAACAGTATCTCATTAGCATCGCTGAAAATTTATCCACTTGAATTCAAATCTTCGATTAATTGATTCTTTTTTACTTTTGCTACGCCTAATCTTCCACAGGTTTCTGTACATGCCATAATTCTTGTTTAGTTCTCAAAGCTAGGATTTATCAGAATTTCTGTAGCAGACTGTTGCATTTCGTTAGTATTTATGAAGTATTGTCCATTGACTAATTAGACTCAAAAGATTCGTTTCGTAAAGTTAAAACAAACTGTGCAATTAGTGTTTGATTTTGTCTACATTTGATACTCCATGCATGTACCGCAAGTTTGATGTGATGGAATTTTTTTTTTCATAGTGTATTTTTTAGAGTTTAAACACGGCGATAATTGCCACCGAAAATCCGGTGCTCACGCAGCACGAATCTCAAGATCACACTGGACGATTTGCGAGTCGTGGGCGCACCACCACCGCACCACGTGCACGCAGCACACCGCAGGGATTTGTGTGGCCCGCGCCTGCCTTCCACGACGCTCCAGCGGCATCCGCCTCCGCCCCTTCGTCGTCGTCGCGCCCATTGGCATTGGCTGTCCGTCCCCCTGCTCCTCCGCATCAGTCCCGTCCCAATCATGGTGGCCTGGTGAGACTGAGAGACCCTTCCGTCCGGCCGTCCCCTTGCTGTCGTCTTCTCCAGCGAGGGAAGAAAAATGAACTGCTCCTCTTGCTGCGCTGCCGCCGCTCCGTCTCCTCCGGTGCTTCTCGCCAGGCCGCGGGTGAGCGCTCCCTTATCCCCACCGCTGCATCATCTTTTCTGCTTCCTCGCCAGCACTGTAGACGGAGAAACAGGCATCCCATTGAAATCGGGATTTAGCCCAGGTCCTTAGCTCGCTCGTTTTATAGTATTACTAGGGACACTCAGCACCAACTAGCGGTTAGGACATTAGACTCTGAATCTAGTAACCCGAGTTCAAATCTCGATGGAACCTTATTTTTTCATCTATTTTTTCCTCATCCATTTTGCTGAAGTCAAACTGACCACCACAAGGCTACAATATCTAAAATGGAAATGAAATCAGTAATTTTTATTTTCTTCCCTGTCATTTTTTTTCGGGAACATGTAAAGACGACCTGAACCACACTGTGCATTCCCCAACAACGCCTAAAGCAGTAGCCAGAGTAGGTTTAGCTGATTTTTTTTCGTCATCCATTTTGCTCATATCAGACTGACCAGCACAACGCTACAATATCTAAAGGTTGAAATGAAATCAATAATTTTGATTTTAATTTTTTTGTTTTGTTCCCTGTCATCAGGGGGGTTTAGCTGCTAGCTGCTCCACGAGAACAGATCAGAAGGTGCTTTTCCTAGGCTCAAGACAGTTTCCACGGATCACAAACAGCCCAGTAAGCCGTGGGTCATCACGGTTGTCACGGAGAGAGGCAATAGCTTTTGCGGGCAACAATCTTGGGACCTTGGCAGATTTGTCAAGACGTTGTACTTCTTCAACGGGCCCCCAAACCCTCTCAAGGTTCTACCACTAACTTCTGAGTTTTCTGTTTACTGTCATTTTACATTCAGTTTGAGTTTGTGATATAATGTCACCGAGTCTTGATGCTTTGGCTTTGATTCGTAGATTGTAGAATCTATCATCAGCAGTTTCAGTGGACCTGCTTCTAGTGAAGCACCAAACAAAATGGAAACATCAGATGTGGTGCTGGTTACAGGAGCTACTGGTGGTGTTGGGCGACGGGTGGTCGACATCCTGCGGAAGAAGGGGGTACCTGTTCGAGTATTGGTACCTACTGTCAACCATACTCACTTTGTCTACATTTTTCCTTTTTTTTGGTATGAACAAGTCCTTATGACATTTGTTCCATTTTTTGAGTTCAGGCTAGAAATGGAGACAAGGCAAGGAGCATGTTGGGGCCGGATGTAAATCTGGTAGGTCACTTATTTTAGTTTAATTACTACTGCTGCGCTATGGGATTTTTATTTCAGCAACTGCACTTCTGCCCCTATTTCAAAGCAACCAAACAAATTCTTGAAGTGTCATAGCTACAGTGGGTTTGCATCGCAATAACATTGCCTGATACCTTTTCTTTAGATAAAGGCAGCTTTGTTGCCAAGAGGAATAAGGTTCCCCATAGAAATACTTTTGGCAGTGCTCAATGCTGGCCTACAGTTATATGCCTGACATAAATGCTGCAGTTACATATTTTGAAACCTGTCTGTTGGTAGAGAAGGTAAACTATGGAATTTGATGATATTATATGGCGACCAAATTTGGGTACATATTTGATATTTCTGACATTTTATCTGAAGGACAAAACAAGGACAGGAAAAAATATGATTTAGCTCCTTATCTCAGTGCCTGTGGTTCATGCTATTATCTATATGACGTGAAATACTCACCTTGAAAGAATCATGTCATCAAAACTCCATATTTAGAGTTACAAACTCACTGCTTGATTCAGATCATAGGAGATGTTACAAAGGAAGATACACTTGATCCTAAGCTCTTCAAAGGGGTAAAAAAAGTAGTCAGTGCAGTCTCTGTCATAGTGGGGCCAAAGGAAGGTGATACACCAGACAGGCAGAAGTACAAACAAGTAAGTCATATGCTCAATACTATGACATGTGTAGAATTTATGCACTCTACCATCTGGCTACATCAGTGTGACAATTCATCCTCGAATTCATGCAGGGCATGAAATTTTTCGAACCTGAGGTAGGGTATCAGAAAGTCTTCACATGTATAATAAGTAGCACCTGGTTCTTCTAAAAGTTACAGCTCTTGCTATGTGACCCCAAGTTCACAACATTAGATGTTTCTCCAATCAGATCAAGGGACCTTCACCTGAAATGGTTGAGTACATTGGAATGCAAAACTTGATTAATGCCATAAAGAATAGTGTTGGATTGAGTGAAGGGAAACTGTTATTTGGGCTCAAAGGTATACCTTTCATTGCCTTATTTCCTGATCAAATTTAAAACTTTGTTATACTCATTTTCATATATGTAGTGTGGCACTGCTTTGTGTGCTGAAAATCCAAGTGTGTCTACAAGCATATGGGCCTGGGATCATGTAATCCTGTTCCCATATAGTTGATAGTTGATCATTTGTCTATTGTTGCATAGCATATATTACTAGTACATCATTTTGGTATGAAAACTTAATTGTGAGATGGAAACTAATCAGGAGATTACAATCAATCAATCGTGACTAATCCTATCCTACCATAATAGCCAGGTCCTTCGTATCTCTAACATGTAAAATGTATTTATTTACTTTTTTATGAGTTCATTTTCCTTAAACAGCTAGCACAATAATCTCATTTTTATGTAGGCAACTTATCTGGAAATATTGTGTGGGGAGCTCTTGATGACGTTGTAATGGGTGGTGTTAGTGAAAGTACATTTCAAATCCTGCCAACAGGAGGTGAAAGTGGTGGACCAACTGGGCTGTTCAAAGGTATTTTTATTTTTATTCTCTGAATTTTGGATATGAGATGTTCCATTTGCTTGAAATGATGGTATTCTAAGCTGATAGCTTGTGGATAACCTACCTTCCTTGTAGGGACTGTATCTACTTCAAATAACGGAGGGTTTACTAGTATAAGGACAAAGGTAGTCACTTCCATGAAATTCTGAGGAAGAAAATTACTGCTACGCTTTAACTATTATTTGTGTGCTGTGTTATTTTGCAATGATCAACTATATCCTGCATTGTTTCACGCAAATCAATGAAATTGGTTTCTTCCATCACAAGCAAGTGTAATTTTCTAGACACCTAATACCTATATTCCCTCCAGTTCCATAATACTTGTAGTTTTGGACAAAGTTGAGGTTAAACTTTTAAAACTTTAGCTATTGATAACTTAATATTGAGTTTGATGATGCTTAGACAACATGAATACATTAATCTGTTGATTTTTTGTATATACGGACCATTCCAACTTATAGTTTCATTTCGATTTGTCCTAAATCAATTTGACCAAGTTCTTAGATAAATATGTTAACATCTAGTTCAAATAAATGCACTATCAGACCCATTTTATGGAAAATTTAATGAAACTAATTAGGTGTTATAGATTCTGGTGCATTTTTCAATAAACATGGTCAAAGTTGAGATGTTTGAGTTAGGACAAAGCTAAAGTGACTGATAATTTGGAACGAAGGGAGTATTATAATAGGAAATATTTATCAAAGATATGTTTTGGAGCCATGTTGTAGATCAAAATGACAAGAATCATGGGACTTGAGGGAGTAACTCTATTACATATTTTTTATTTATCAATGCATCTTACTTATAGTGATGTTACATTGCTAACAGTATGAACTTTACTGTAATGGCAGAATTTTACTGTGCCAGAGGACCTGTCAGCATATGATGGTATTGAATTACGAGTTAAAGGTGATGGAAGACGGTATAAACTCATTATACGGACTAGCTATGAATGGGATACTGTTGGCTATATAGCAAGTTTTGACACAACTAAGGGGGAATGGCAAAGTGTATGTCATACCATGCTGTAAATATCTTCATAATTTATTTCAGCAACTTAGAACTATGTTCTTATTCCTGGATCAGGTTAAAGTACCTTTCTCTTCTCTGAAACCTGTATTCCGTGCTCGTACTATGACTGATGCTCCACCCTTCGATGCAAGCAACATTATTTCACTACAAGTACCACTTCTCCCTCTCTTTTTTTTCCCTTCATCATTAAACATTTGAAAATTTGGTAAACTCTCATCTAAAAGTTGTTGTGATAATTTTTGTAGCTTATGTTTAGCAAATTTGAATACGATGGAATACTCAACCCAACATTTACTGAAGGTCCATTTGAGCTTCCTTTTTCGAGTATTAGAGCATACATAAACAAGCCGATCACTCCAAGGTTTGTCTATCTACTAGTTTTCAGGCAATGACATCAGTACAACAGATACATATAGCCACTTCATTTTTCAGTTTATTTCTGGAACCATTCAGGACTAAATGGGCTTGCTTTTTTTTTATGAAGGTTCGTTCATGTGAGTTCTGCAGGAGTTACAAGACCTGAAAGACCGGGGCTAGATTTAAGCAAACAGCCACCTGCTGTTCGGTTGAACAAAGAGCTTGGCTCCATTTTAACTTATAAGTTGAAGGCATGCTCACTGTCTGAAACACATCTTTATATAAAAAATCTGTCTCTCATTCTTGCTAAAGATAAATGGTTTTTTTATTCTCCTGACATAACAAATCACAATTTTACATTTTTTGTACTGCAAATAAACCATCCATATGCATCTAGGTACTTACAACATAGACTAAGCAACTGCTGCTGCTCATTTTGCCATGTTGGTTATCTTGGAACCCTTGTATAACGTTTGAGGTGGCCTTTCAGGGAGAGGATTTGATTCGGGAAAGCAGTATTCCGTACACTATTGTGCGGCCATGTGCATTAACTGAGGAACCGGCTGGAGCCGATCTCATCTTTGACCAGGGGGACAACATCACGGTATGTATTGGAAGCACCGTGATCCTGATATCCCAATTCCGAACGTGCTCTTCTGCTCTTCCTTCCCACAAAATTGATTTAATAGCATTCTTGAAACATCTCAGGGAAAGATATCAAGGGAAGAAGTTGCCCGTATTTGTGTAGCAGCTCTGGCAAGCCCAAATGCAGTGGGCAAAACTTTCAAGGTTGAATTCTGTAACTTGTTTGCAAGAATATTAGGGCAAAACTGATTGTCAATTATCTTAGAGACAAAGCTAATGGTGATAATTCTTATCATCAGGTCAAGAGCACTGTTCCATTTAGTGAACCTTATGTGATTGACCCATCAAATCCCCCTTCTGAAAAGGACTATGAAGTATATTTCAAAGAACTCAAAGAAGGCATCACCGGTAAAGAGGCATTAGAGGCAACACCTGCTCAAGTTTGAAGGTAGCATTGCATGAAGAATGAAGAATTACATCTGCTTTCATAAATTCTGACACAGTAACCCCCTTTCTGAATGTCTTAAGCCATCTACAAAGATAGATGGCACTAATGCTAAATTTTGTAGCTGAAGATCACAGGAATAAACTAGATGATACCCGGCAAGGAGAACCTTGGCGATATACTTCGTCTTTTCTAGCTATTTTTGGAAATGGGTGGCAACTTGGTGCTTTGATGAGTGTTTGTCGCATAGCTTGAAACATGGGCTAGGGTCCGTGAATTTGATGCCCAAGCTACTTTCTAGTGGTAAGCTTGGCAACGATGGTAATCGGGATGAACTCCATGTCTCCATCACATGTTAGTAGTTGGAGATGGTGCTGCATGGTGTAGTTTTGTAAGTAGTGGTTGTATGGCTTTTGGGCTCAGTTTCTCCCATAAATTGGATGAATTCACTTCTTATTAATATATACCAGAACACAATGCACTTGTATCTTTAAAAAATGCTCTTATTACAAGTAGCATACTAGCATAAGCATGATTTTATACTTTAGAAGTATCAATAGAACATAGAGATGAATAATCACATAACATCCATCTAAGTGTCATTCTCCTTTCCAGTAATGCATACATGCGAAATGTACATGTATAGGTCCCTTGGGACTAAGGATCAGCTTCGCAAAATGCTTAGAGTTCTATAGAATTTGCCAAGTGGAACCTGTATGACAAGAATACCAACTGCAAATCCAAGTCCGAATCCCAATCCAACAAACATAAATAGAGTTATATCGATATGATCTTGGGGCATTTTTGATTTCGACTCGTTTAGCTGAGGTGATCTAATATATTTTCTACTCAATGGTTGTCCACAGAGGCCTGTGTTACCTTCAAATGAACTATTCTCAAACGTTCCGAATTGGCGTGATTGTGGAATTCTCCCTTCCAAATTGTTGTTAGATAAATCCAAGCTTTCAAGAAATGTGAGATTTGCTAGTTCTTGTGGTATCTCCCCAGAAAGGTGGTTCCATGACAGGTCTAGTGATTCCAGCTGACTCATCTTGCCTAATTGGGAAGGAATATTTCCTGTGAATGCATTGTGTGACATATTCAATATATGTAGTGAAACAAAGTTTCCGACCAAATCTGGAATGGTACCATTGAGTTTATTATTTGAAAAGTCGACTGAAGTTAAGGCTGTCAATATCCTTTCAAATGTCATGTAGTGCCCCTTCACTGTTATTGCAACAGTATCATGGTAATATTGGATGGATGCGGATTGACCCAGGATCTGTCCAGTGTTATTCATCTTCTCCATCATAGATTTAAACATCTTGAGCCATTGTGGTTTCACATTGCCACAGAAATTGTTTGAGGCAATATCAATTATTTGTATCCTCGAGAAGTACCCCTGGAACTTTCCACTTCTAAAAGGGTTATCTAGTGTGCCATAGAATTGATTGGATCTTAAGACAAGGACACGAAGATTGGAAAGGCTGCCAAGCCAAGATGGGAAAACATCTACAATTTTATTGTTTCCAACGTCAAGAACCTCCAAATCAGTACATTTAGAAAGAGCCCTAGGCAACTGTCCTTGAATATTATTTCCATTTATATCTATTGTCTGAAGATCACATTGGCTATTGATATTATAAGGCAACTCTCCTTCCAAGTGATTACCCCTCAAATTCAATATACTTAAGTTCCCATCTTCTATCAGGCAAGATGGAAGCCGCCCTCTGAAGTTGTTATTTGCCAGGTCAAGGACTCTAAGATAAGTTAAATTGCAAACTGAGGGTGGTATATAGCCTGTTATGTTATTGTTGGATATCTTGAGATACACAGTTTGGCTAAGATACAAAGTGAAGTTTAACATAACAGAAGTGAATCTGTTATTTGAATAATCCAACATTTGTTCATCCATTGTCAACATGTTTGGGATCGGGAGCTGGCCCTGGATTCTGTTGGAACTCAAATCAAGATATATCAAATGACTGTTAGGGAGAACATATGAAGTGAGTTGCAAATCTGTGAATGTGTTGTTCGAAAGATTCAAAGCCCTAAGGCTATGGTCCCATGTCTGCCATATCCAGTTTGGAATAGTCCCAAGTATCTTGTTGCAGGAAATGTCCAGGACAGTGATGTAATCAAGGTGTACCAAGAAACTAGGAATTTCGGTCAATCCACATGACTTCAGTTCTAATTTAGAGAGTTTTGGTAATAAACGGAACATGGAGTTACTTCTTTTTCCCTCATTGATATACAACTTGTTGTCGGATAGACTCAACTCAGCGAGCTTTCTTAGTTTCCAAAAAGAGTCAAGGTCTACCAAACCTGTTAGGTTATTTGAGCTAAGATCCAAAACAACCAAATTTATGAGGTGGAGGAGTGATGAAGGAATATTTCCGCTGAATTTATTGTCATTTAAACTAACAACTTCCATTCGTGAAGATAGTGTATGAAACTCTTGTATGGGTCCAGAAAGTTGATTCGATGAAAGATCCAATTGTAATAATGAGGGTAAAGTGAATAGAAATGCTGGTACATCCCCTGCAACAAACTCAAGAGTTCAGTTCGTGTTTAGAGAACAAAGTACATATTATGTGAAAAATAGTGATTAAGAAACTGAGAGCTTTGGGAACAGTAAAAAACATCAAAATAAATTAACAATAACAATTTGCACATAACTTTGTATACTACTCCCTCCATTAAAAAATGATATTATGGGATGTACGTTGGTCAAACTTTTCTCAAATTTGACCATCTTATAGAAAATATTAACAATATTTATATCACTAATTGAATTTATAATGAAAATATATTCAGCTATTCATCTAATATTACTAATTATGTATTAAATTTTAATATTTTTATATATAATTGGACAAAGTTAAAAATGTTTTTTTCTCTATTAGTGAGAATGAAATTCTTCCTAGGATGGGGGACTATGTTTGTGCTACTATTGAGTGGAATCCACTAGGTCAAAATCTCGATACGCCCCTTGAAGTTAGTTCCGGTCTCATCCTGGTCCAAACGGACGTTTACACAACCTGGTAGTCGACATTTTTTTTGATATGTTAACTCAATGCTTACGTGGATCTGATAGATGGGCCCACACGTCAGTGGCAAAAGCTTAATCTTAGAGTAATTATATCTTTTTCATACGACAAATGATCTTTATATGAATATTGTAGCCCTAATGAGATCTAGAACTTTATAGTTTTAGTTTTTTTAGATTGTTAATATACTAAAAAATAAATTAAAAAGTTTAGCAGTACATTAATCGTGCATTAGGCTTTACCTTAAAGAAATCATATCTTTCTTGTATGTTACCGGATAAAGATAATTTGCATATGAAATTTTAGGCCTCAATATAAATTTACAGTTTTGAGTTTTTATTTGGAATTGTTAATATAATAAAAATAAATTATAAAATTTCAGCGGCATAGTAATCGCGTGATGAACTTGTCAGTTAGACAAATTATCTTTTTTTCTTGTTTATTATTGGATAAAAATAATTTGTGTATAAAGTTATAACTCTCAATGAGTTCTACGTATTAAGAATTTTGAGTTTCTTCATTAAAATCATTAAGATGCTCAAATGAATATTATAAAGTTTCAGCAGTATATTAATCGTGTACAAAACTTGTGGCCTTAGGAAATTCATATGTTTCTCGTATGCAGTCGGCTAATGATATTTTTTATAAAAAAAGTCGAGGCACTCCATGAGATCTACAACTTTCAAGTTTTTTGTTTTTATTTAAAAGTATTTAGATCTTATTTAAAATTTTAAAAATCTTAAAACTTTAAATAAAAAACTTAAAACTAAAATATTGTAGATCTCATCGAGCGCTATAATTTTCATATACAAAGTATCTTTGTCTGTCAAAAGTTTGGTACACAATTAATGTGATTTTGAATCTTTATAATATTTTTAAGATCTCAAATAAGAAAAACTCAAAACTATGGATATTCTCAACTAGTGCTACAGTTTTCATATACGAAGTATTTATCTGATAACATATGAGGGACTTTTGTAAGGTGAATAGTTGTTACATGATTAATATGCTGCTGAAATTTTGCAAATTTTCTTAGCGTATTAACAATCTCAAATAAAAAAAACTCAATGTCATAAAGTTAAAGATCTAAGCGAGAGCTCCAATTTTTATATACAATGTACTTTTTATCCAATAACAGACAACAAAGATATAATTTTTCTAAGGTAAAAATGGGTACGCGATTAGTATGTTGCTGAAACTTTATAATTTTTTAGCATTTTAAAGATCTCAAATAAAAAACTCAAAACTAAAAAAAATTAGCATCTTAAAAATTTGTATAAATATAGTTAAATTTAAGTCGTTCTTAAAGAACTATTAATAGAGCATGTCACAACAAAAAAGTGATATTGTGCATAAACTTTTTAAATAAGACGAGTGATCAAATTTAGGGTTAAAAAGTCAAACAAATAATAATTTGGAACAGCCACACCCACATGGGCCTTGCTATAGGATATTGTGCTATGGTATTACAAATTACGATGGAGATTAGGAGTTTCTTTATATGTTTTTTAATGGCAGACATGAGTAATAACTATAATATAAATATTGATTTAGGGGATACTTTATGTTATGTTAGTGATAAAGGTTGGTAATATAGATATGGATTTTAGTGGTTACTTTAAGCGTAATATAGATATGGATTTTAGTGGTTACTTTAAGCTATTTCACAATGCCATGTAACTTTTAAGAAAATATAATAGATGTTGTGTATATTGTCATTGATGATTTGAGTCTCCAGAATTATGATTTGATGTTTTTTCTATTTTTGTGAGAATTCTTACCTTTTTTTTCTAACACATCTCATAAGAATTGACACCTCTAATATGAGTAAGAGTAAAGATAGAGATAACGAAGAAAGAAACATTTAAGAGCAAAAAATGGCAAATGTCATTTATGACAAAATTTGCCATGAGTTCATGTATGTTAATGGTTCTTGTACGTATCATAGCATTTAATGCATACTCCCTCCGCCTCATTAAAATTGTCATTTCAGACTTTTCAGGCTTCTTGTTTGACTGTTCATCTTATTTATTAAAAGATATAAATATTATTTATTTTGTTATGATTTTTTATTATTAAAGATACTTTGTTGATTATTTATTTATTTATTTATTTGCTTAAAATTGAATAAGACAAGCAAGCACAACACTTTCAATAGGACGGAGGGAGTAATTCACAAATCACAAGGTATAATGTGATATATAATTGGATTTTGAATCTTACCGACAAGGTCATTCTGTGAAAGGTCCAGAAAATTGAGTCTAGTCATGTTAGCAGTTGTATTTGGTATTCTCCCAGAGAAGCTGCAATCTCTAAGTATTAATACTGCCAACTTGTTGAGTTGTCCAATTGCCGGTGTTATAGGGCCAGATAAACCATCATAATTATTGGATATTTGTAGGAATCTTAAGTTCTCGAGATTGCCAACTGAAGAGAGTAATTGACCCGAAAAAGCACAATCAGAGTTTGCCAAATATTCTAATGCGGTGAGGTTGCCAATTGAATGTGGCATCGGCCCACAATACCTGACATCCAAGCTTCTCAAATTGGTGAGGTTTCCAATCCAGGAAGGCATTGTCTTGGTGGAATAGCAAACAGAGAGTTTCAATGTTGTCAAGCTCTGGAGATTACTAATCCAAGAGAAATTTGATCCTATCCCCCAAGAAAAATTAACCCAAGAGAGTCGCAAGGTGCTAATATGGTCCAGATTGTTTACAAAAAAATAGGGCGACTCCGTAAAAATTGACCTTCCATCTATTCCCAGATCTTTCAAAGATGTGAGATTGCCAAAATAGCTCAGTGTGACACCAGAGAAAAGAGTATCCTGTAGATTCAAAGTTTCCAGTGATCTCCCGTAGCCGTAGGGAAATTTCGGAATATGCCCCAAGAGTTTATAGTTATTTGACACATCCAGTACTCTCAGATTCTTCAGTTGAAAGATTTTGGGAGGAAAGCTGCCTCCCAAATTGTTAAAGCTGAGTGAAGAACTCTTAAACTGAGAAAATCTGCAATGAATACCGGAACCACACTAGAAATTCCATTAGCTTTGAGATTGATCACTTCAATAGAGTGGAGAAGTGACATGTTGTAATGGATAGGACCATCAAGCTCGCAACCTTCCATGCTAAGAACCTGAAGATGAGGAACATATTTTCCGAGAGTTCTGCCCCAGTCTTCTCTGCCACTAGCTATGTTCACTCCGTCAAGGTAGAGCTCTCTCAAATTTGAGGTTTGACACTAGTGTCTCGAAACTTGGTTCCTGTAGGACTAAAAAGTTATAGCTGTCAACAACATTATAGAGCGTGTCTATTTCACCATCATCGTTGTTATGGATTGAAGAAATATCCAATGATATGAGCCTCGAGAGTTTGCCTATTACAATGGGTATCTGTCCATAGAAACCAGCGTAAGAAAGGTTGAGGTGTGTGAGTACCGTAAGCCTCTCAAAGCCACTTGCCGGAATACGGGATCCACCAAAGTCATTCTTGCTCAGGTCGAGTCGCCGGAGCGAGTTGATGTTGAAGAGCGCTCCATCAAGACTGTAGCTGTACAAGCCACGGTCACTGAGGTCAAGAACGGTGACATGGCCAGAGACGCTGTCGCAGCCAACACCCTCCCAGAGGCAGCAGTCGGTGCCTGCTTCCCATGAAGCAAGGGTGGTAGCGGAGTAGTCGAAGAGGAAGGTTCGCTTGAGCTGGAGGAGTGCTGCAGCATGGTCTGGATGGCAAGAAGGAGCTGTGAGGTTACCACCATAGGAAGTGGATGAAGCTAGTGAGGGGAGGTGTATCAGTACCACGACGAAGAGGGGAAGGAGATAACTAGCAAGAGCCATCCTCCTCCTCCTTGCACTTCAGAACAAAAACAAAACAAGACAGTTCTATATATGGACACATCCCATTCATGATGCGTCAGCGCGCCACCCAAAGTCCACAGTGGTGCACCGCAATGACTTTGAAGATTTCAAAGTCAAGCCACCGAAAGATACCAATAATTAAGACATTGAGGGGGCTTTGGCCGGATCAATAATCCAGCTGCAGTCACTGAGTCCTGTTGGAACTGTTTCCTTGAATTATTGTCCTTTCAAAGATTATGCTATATACACCTATAACTTTCTTGGAATCGACAGCTTGGAAAATTCATAGCCACGCTGCCGCGGGACTTCATTCCACTTGTAGGTAACTTGAGTGCCGATCCAAAAGGAGGAGAGGTGAGTTGGATTGCTAAAAATTTAACCTTGGACTCCACTTGAATTCTCATTACAACTAATGTGCATTTAAGTTTATGTAGCATAGTGTTATCTCTATCGTCGCAAAAAAAAAAAATAGTGTTATCTCTATCTACCCAAACTCAGTTAAATTAGAGCCAATTATATTGACTGACCTAAGCTACTGCAGAAAAGGTAAGCTACACTAGTAAAACATAATTGGAATATAAATGCGGTAAGAAAATAGCCCAATTAAGCTAATAGGTTAGATGTACAAACACTCTAGAGAGGCGGTATCCCATGATGTCAGTAAAAAAAAGACTCCTGATCCATTGCGTCTAGTGATCACACGATCACAAGGACATACTAAATGGCCAACTCCATGTATTTCAGATGTACTTTTGGCACGTTATTAGTCATCGCCGCAATATATACAAGAATGACTTAACATACCTAAATAAAGTATAACCTAACAATATTCATAATATCTACTGACAAACCATATTTTTATGAAGCAAACAAAAACATTTTTTATGATTTTTTGTGAATTTCGAAAGATCTCTATTCTTGTTGGAAAAAAGGGGGGAAATGAGTTTGTATGGACTTGGTTCAGTCCATAATAAAACGCCTAATTTGAAGGATTTAGCCCATGTCTAAAAGAACCACCAGGAGAGGCCTATTCAGTTCTAGACATTTTTGCACTAGGAACATCGATATATTTTAAAAACTATTAACGACTTCACCTTTTCTTTCTCTCTAATATCTTTACATTAGAACCTCGTATTTCTTTCTAATCTTTTCCCCACTCCTGATCTCCTTCATTTAACCTTAATAGAAAAGAAAATGGCCTACAGGACAGGACCGGACCAGACCGACGATACCGATAGGGGGAGGCAGCAAAAAAAAAAAAAGAGACATAGAAAAAAGCATAGATAGATATATAGACATGTATATATGCATCATAGGGCCTGCATCTTCATGCAAGATCCCCACTTTTGACATGTATGCATCATTGGGCCAGATATAACTCAGTTATCATATATACAGATTAGAAGATTCGAAGCATAGGTGTCACTGCTGCTGACTTCCAAGTCCCTTTGCCTTATCTTAAGAGCCAGGGATTACTAAGTACAGAAAATAAGGGGGATCCACAGCCAACTTAATCTTGTTTAACATTTGAACCTTGGCACTGGCAGTTGCACCTCGTACCTTTGTCGGTACTTCCGCTACCATCATTGCTGAGTATATAGAGCCAGAGAACACCACCAAAAGTAAACAAGGCTATAGTAGTGTCCACATCTCTTTGTGCAATTCCACGCCTGCACATCAAAAAGAAAAGTTCTGAAACAAATGAACATCCTTCTGTCCATATACCAAGTATTGCACTAAGTTGCTGGTCACATACCAAGCATTGCACTAAGTTGCTGGTTCAAAAGGCAGAATGGTTTTTTTCTTGGCTTACATGCAAATACACTCACTTTGTTTCAGTTTTGTACAACTGTCACCATAAAAATGTAAAACTAACAGCAATAATTCCAACAAGAGCAATATGGAACAAACATGTTTACCAGATACAAATTTCATATAGCTTTGAATTCATATGATTTTGACTAAGGTGTCCAACTCAATGGGCAATGTAGAAGAATGAACTTCGCCTCGGTATAATGCACCAGGTTTTTCTTTTGCCTGAAAAGAAACATTCAGCACCCTTGTGGTGACGTTCCAAAATTTTATTATCATGCACCCGCAAATTTGTTTTCTGCATGTGGTCTGCATAATTTTCAATTCGATTGAGCTAGTACCAAAGTCATTTTCCAGTATTGATGTACAGGTTTCCCTTTTGACCAGAACTAAATTCTAATGGCAATGGCAGCAAGAGGGGCTTGCCCTTCCTGTTTGCCTTAAAAAAGAGAACAATAACAAAGAATTTTATGTAAGAAAGTTCAGGTAAACTACAGATGAAACTTAGCAGCAGCAACCTCAATTCTAACACAACAGAAGATACAGGGAGAGCAACTTAGATGAGAAAATACGGTCAAGTGCATTTAAACAAAAAAAAAAAAACAGAAAGCTACATTCATACATAAACCATGCATGATTCAACCAAATGCATCCAAAAGATATAGTTTTGCTTACAATGGTATTTCTGGTTTGCGAGCTCCGTCTTGAGCCTGCTTAGCAGCCATTTCAGCCTGTTTAGATGCACTGGATGAAAATGTTTGCTTTAAGCACCTTGTAGCCTGCATTATGCAGGAAAGAAGTCAGAAAACACACTTGCAATATATACTATAACAGTGCGCTGATGTAATCTTGTCAAACTAACATCTAAAACCTCAAAGATACATTCTTATAGCATCGCCAAAAAGAAAAGAAATTTGTCAAGTGCAAGAAGCAGCCGAGTAAACAGAGATTCAAACATACATTTCAGGTCACTAAGTTTAGTTACAAGATGAATGGAATAATTGCTTGCCCTATCTTCTTTCCAAAGTTTGAAAGCTAAGAACTTTAGGAACTTCGCAAAAACAAAAAAGTTTCCAAAGCAAAGTTCCTTGTTTGTCTAGCCAGTTTGACAAGCCAACGCTCTCAGCTTTGCAATAGTTGGCTCCTTTGTCAATACGGTTGATCCCTCAAAGGAATCTCACTTGGTCAAAAATAATATATGCAGGGGATGAGACTTAGGTAATATTCAGAAAATTGTAAAAGGTAGCTTGATGCAGCATGTTGCATTGATGCTTGATAAAGACGGGCTAAAAATTGAGATTATCAACACAGTTATCGTGCAATTCATAGTATAATGTAATGCTGCGGGTGCTTTTGCACTTGGGGAAGCCTATGGAGTCCTGGCTAAAAAGGAAGGAGTCCAGTAAAATACAAGAAACAACCATTTAAAAACAGCAACCAGGAAAAGGGTCAGGAAATAGTAGCTAGACAACCACCATTTCTGATTGAATTCGGAAAAAACTACCACCATTTTCGTTTTTTTAATGTGTTGGTGTAGTTAATTTAGCCCATGTAAACGCATGACATACTAGCCAATTTGGAAAAACCTCAGCCTACCCATGGTAAAAGTATTTAAAACACAAGGTTATGGGGTTTTACATATTTGGCAATTGATCTTGTGTGGAATCGGTTAATACAATGAATTTGTTATGAAATTGGCAGGTTATTTTTAAAATTTGTCTATAACCAATATTTTTTTATAAACATGTGCATGTCCATGACTACTATAATCCTAGAATTTCTGAGTTGCTAATAAACAAAATTTAAATAATCAATATTTATGTTTGTCTGGTTTTCTAGAGTCCTCAATTTCTTTCCAGAGTTGCCCGGTGTATGATGACTCGTTTAAAGTGCATGGACAACCCTGGTTCATATCCTATCAATGGAGTCGTTCATAGGACTCAGGATATTAAGTAACCTGTTGGTTTTCTGCAAATTGAATGTATTTTCGAATTATTGCAGCTCCCTATGAGGACAAGTAAACAATGAATCTTAACCGTAGTGAAAAAACTCAAAGCCAGAGCGACAGTTAAACATTTCCTTGTAACAAGGCAACAAGTTATTGTAGACATTATCTAATGTTATACAATATGTACTACATATAGAGATGGTCTTCATTTCTTAAGCTATGTCACATTTGACCTTGCCAAACTTTTAATTGCTTTGAACCAGTGTTGGACGAAAGAATCTCCATCGTCAGAGCTTTCTGGTTTTGTTCACATGGTACTGTTTTTTTTAGCCACGCGCATGGGCTTGCATGTCTACTACTCCCTCCATCTCAAATTGTAAGTCATTTTAAGAATCTAGGAAAGTCAAACTATTTTAAGTTTGACCAAGATTATAGAAACAATTACAAAGATTTGTGATATCAAATAAGTATATTATGAAAATATAGTTAACGGAGAATCTAATGATACTTAGTTGACATTCTAAGTATTATTATATTATTGTATAAATTTAGTCAAAATTAGAATGTTTTGACTCTCCAAGATTCTTGAAATAATTTATAATTTGAGACGGAGGGAGTAGTACTTGCAAAAAGAAGAAACAAAAATTGAGCAGCGAACAGTTTTGGTAGTAACTTACAATCCATGAATCCCACGGTTACTCGGAACTGTCATGCCAGGAAGATGAACTGCAGACCCATGGAAGACGTTGCCAAGGGCTCCCTGAAAGGATGAAACAAGATGAGATTTTTCGTCCAAACTTCAACAATTTTGACGGAGGAAAGAGAAAATTTAGAAACCACTACGAAGTGGCCAAAAACCATACGGGTGTCTGGGAATCCAGATCCACGATCTAGGTATCTACTTGCAATTAAGCAGTAATCACACACAGAAAAAGCCTTAGAGCAACCGGAGTTCGTTCGTACATGAACGGTGGCAACCCTAGGAACAGATACATACATGAGTGCCGAGGAGGCTTGTCGATATGGACATCCCGTCGGAAAACTTCTGGAACAAGAAGCGGCTCGCCATATCACAAGCTTGGGCAAAATTGATTGCTGTGCCTGCAGCAGGGGCGGATCTACAGTAGTAGCACGGGGGTACAGCTGTCCCCCTAAATTTTTTAAAAAAACACCAAATATATATATCTTTTAATACTTTGTATTTGTATATGTATAATACATTTGTAAAATACAATTGCTAGTCTGCTCAGTCATAAAACAGCCTAAACATACTACATTCGTTGCTTTCTAGGTTCTATCTATATATAATCGCAACTATTTTATCAACTATTTTATCATCGTTTAGTGAACTAATTATGTTATGATCATGTTGATGAACTGTATCATTTCCATTTGTACCCCCATGATTAAAATGCTAGATCCGCCACTGGCCTGCAGAACAAGAAAGCAGGGGCGGACGACATATGCGTCCCACGAATACACATGACTTGGGTTTGGGTGCTCTGTTTCGCACAGCAGGAACGGAAAAAGAGATGGGCGTACCTGGTGGGTGCTCGTTGACGGCCAAGGTTCCGAAGATGGAGATGTAAGTGCCAGGCGTAGGGCAGCGGCATAGAAGAGAGAAAATTGTGGGAAAAAGTCTATTGTGCACTTTAAACTTTGATAATCGGTCTAATTTGGCCCCTAAGCGGTTTAGGTAGGCGGTTTTGGCCGACGTGGCGCCAAGCGTGGCAGCGATGACCACAGTGGCGGCATTCCCCACTGGTACGCCATCCTTTGGGCTAAAATACGCCTCCTCACCGCCGCGTCTGATGTGTTCGCCCCTGCCGGCCGCTGCCGCGTTTGCTTTGCTCTGCTCGCCCCACTATCGTACGTGTCGTTGGGGAGGCGGCACCCTTGCGGCGTGGGAGACGAGAGTCGGGCGTGTCTCGGTGGTGCAGTGAGGATTCAGGGCGGCGACCTGTGACTTCGGGGACGCCGGAGCTCCAAGCTGCGGCCGTCAAAGATGGTGAGTTCACGGCTAGCGCATCGCGCCGTTGCACTCCCAACTCGCCTCGCCGCGCATTAGAGGAGCCGGTGGTCCGTGCACATTGCTTTGTTGCCGTCGTCGTCTTGGTCTTAAGCGCTCCTTCACCGCAGTTGTCTTCCTTTTGGAGAATAGCCAGCACGCCGTGCTCATCCCGGAGCCAGCCCTCGAGGCGCTCGCCGTGGTGGGGTCCGCCGCCCCGGCGGTGGCACTTGTGCACGCGAGCTTCTTTGTGGGCGCCGCCTCCCGTCGCTCTCCGGCTGAGGACACCCGCATCGACCATGGCGAGCGCCCTCCGAGAACGCGGCCTGTTCATGCTCGTGGACGCCGGTGCCACTCCGTGCCCCAGCGGCGTTTGTTGACGGTGGATATACTATGAAAATCCACACTCAAAATACCGTCAACACGCCTAGGTTTCAAGGAAGAATAACATAATATGATCATATTTTATTAATAATCAGTTTCACTTGTACTCTTAGCTTGTGATTTCAGGAAACAACAAAATGCACCTTGGTGAGACCCAATGAGGGGGTCGGCCGACCCCCCTATGAACCTACCATGAGCTAAGCTTTGAGCATGATCCATGACAAGGTCCCAGGAGTCCAATTCAGCCATCACATCAACTTGTGTTTTCATCCAACGGTAAAAGATCATTGCACATGGATTCATGAGTCCACAAGGAAACAAGCAACGTGACAAATAACTGGAAAATGACCAAGCCACTTCACATGACAGGTGGGGACACCTTCTAGAAGCTCTAGCCAGGCCCACCTGCCATTGAGGGGGTCAGCCGACCCCCCTATGGGCTCCACTAGGTCAGTTTGCCCCCACCGACCTCCTGCATGCCGCCATGCATCAAGTCCAATCATGAGCGTCCATTTGAGGCAGTTCCTAGGTCGGTTCATCCAAGGGTGTAGAGAGGAGGAGCACACGGATCACTGACATGGCATCCCCTCTCCTTCCCCTATATAAGGAGGTTGCCACCACCCTTGAAAGGCATCACACATTACAAGATCCATTATCCAAGCTCCAAAGCTCCAAGCTAGAGTAGTAGTAGTCAGTCTAGAGTGGGAGTTAGAGTCGAGTTCACTCGGGGTCTCCGGAGTCACCTTCTGGAGAGTCTGGTATAGCTCTTGTACCCTTTTCTCTTTTATAAGACTTTCCTTTTATTAATATATTATTCTTGCTTTACTTTACTTAGTATTTACTTAGTGCAAGTCTATATTCTTATAGTCTTGTTGTGTGCATGTCTTAGTAGTATAGTTGTCGTAGTTGGATTGGTTTCCTGTAACCAACTCCTTGTGTGTGTATCATTGTCCTATCTTGCATAGGAGCTCTAGCTATCTGATCGTTAGTTAGAGTTGTAAGAGTAAGTGTGAGTGTGGTTCTCAGGCTTAGTCTTACCTTGATTGCCGCTGGTTCGCACGGACAGTTCGTGAGCTCACTCCTGAGAGGTGACAGGTCTTGGGTGACATTAGGGTTTTCTCACCACGTTCGGACTAGTTCTTAAAACATAGGGCACCCATAAAGAGTATAGCGCTTTAGTAGGAGTTTTGTCTCCTACTTTCTCGCCTATCCCCACCACGCAAGTAGTAAGGCACCAGTCTAGTTGAGTCATCTATCTGTTAGGATTAGGTTCACTAAAGTAAGGTAAGATACATAGGAGTCCTTTACTCACTCGTTGTCCTCCCACCTAGCTAGCTCTCTACCAGTTATCTTTAGATTAGGATCTGTGTGATCATTTACCTATCCTTCCCTTTTATTCACCTACCCCCCTTTACACTAGTGATACTAGATTGTAGTGGACACAAGGATCTCTTTCCCATTTTATTAAATATTCCTAGCTACTGCTTTCCCCTGGAAAAATATAAATTACGATACCTTGGAATACTCCCGGGTGAAGTGTTACAGCGGTATATTCTGTGCGCTTGCGGAATTATCCAATACACTTAGAATTACCTCACAAGCATTTCTGGCGCCATTGCCGGGGACTAACAAAACCTGGTAATGACGTTAAGAATTGTCAACAGCGTTCGCCGGCGACATTGCACTCTTGCTCGAGCTCGTGGACGGTGGCTCGCTAGACGTTGTCGCGGATAGCCGGCTCGGGGCGGCATTGCCGAAGGCTGCGCTCGCCAATATCGCTGCTTAGGTGCTAGCTGGCCTCGTGCACCTCCACGCGCATTGGGTCGCCAACTGCAATAGCTCAAGGGCCACCTTACAAGCTGGCCTGCCACGCAGGAAGGCCACCATGATCGCAGGTTGCCATGCTGGGAGGCCACATATGCAAAACCGGCCTCTAAAACCGCCCAAGGGGTTATTTAGACTATTTAGCAAAGTTTAAAGTGTATAATAATCGGTTTCATACTTGGTGGTCTAAACTATTCCAAGCATTATACTTTAGGGGGTATTTAGAATTTTCTGAAAATTGTGGTCAAGCTAGTGGCCGACCACCCCAATTGCCACAACCGAGCCGACCACCTACATGGGCCTCGCCTTGACCCGCCAGCGCGTCCCCCTTCTTCTTCCTCCTCTGCTCACGCTCATGCAACCCTGTCGACCACTTGCCCCGTCGCGGGCACGTCCGCGGTGGCCCCCTTCTCCCCCTCCCCCACCCTGCTCCCGTCGTTGTTCGTCGGCGTTCGCCCCCCACCGCCAACCCAGCCCAACCAGTTGTCCACCACCGCCCGCTCAGTGGCACCCCCGCCGCCTCGCTCGCCGCCCTTCAACCCGCCACCGCCTCTGAGTCACGGCCGCCACCAGGCCGGTCGGCCAGATTCTAGAGCCGGGGAAGAAGGAAGAAAGAGAGGACCTCGCCGGAACCCTAATCCAGGGATGTCACCGGCTCCGGCGAGCATGTGGTGGAGGCGCAGCTATGTTGATGGGTCGTTGGGCCGCGCTGGCTGAATGGAAAGCAGGAGGAAGAAAAGAAATAGTGAAGAGGGGAAGAGAGGGGCTGGTCAGCGGGTGGCTGCCTACCACCCTGGTCGGCAAGGAAGGTTTCCTAAAAATTATGGTCTACTCGCGCCGGGAGAGCTGAAAGGGAGAAAGAAGACATGGATACACGCACAAATGTTTTTAGGAGAAAACTTTGAAGCAGAACATCTTGACCGTTGGGTTTATTCAACACGAATCCGAAGTAGATATGATTCAAATCCACACAACAAGGATGGTACGTGCATCGAGCTACACTCACAGCACCACACAAGTACACCCGCTAATAATACACCTTCAAATGCGCGGATACTTCAGGAGGGATCCGTTTACATGGATACTTCAGGGGGGATTCCGTATCCCATAACTGACATGTTTTTGGATATGGGTACGTCTTGGATAAATCTCGGATACGTATCCAGGCCGTACTAGAAAATATTGGATACGTATTCACTCATATACATGTATCAGACACATATGGAACAAATTTTTTACAAAGGACGGCAAAAGATTTGCCGCGATTTCTATTAGACGAAGAAAGAAAAAGAAGAAAAATGCCCTACCTAGTTCTTTGAATGAAAACTGGGAAAAGACCATACAACTAAGGAGAGCCCCGCTCATCCTACACAACTTACTCACGCCGTCACTTGTAGTTGATCGACGTCCACTCAACTCTTGGTCATAAGAAGACCCTACTAGACAACTCAAAATGGCAATTATCGATTGGATTGGGACATCAGCACGGCACGACGCCACTCCATGGGACCTCAAATAGAAAAAAAAGGCCTACTCCTACTCCACCACTAGCACAATCCACATGACACAGCAACAAAAACGACGAACCAGACCCTACCACGAGACATCCTGACCAGGTCCAACTCTACCACGATGCCTTCAACAAGGTTACGACGTCTGAGCGCCGCTGACGCTCGTCTGAGGAGGACAGGGTTTTCACCCGAGGAGAGTGCAGGAGGTGGGATGCCCTCAACAGGGAGAACGACACCCGCAGGTGTCGTCGTCGCCAGGCCTTCACCCAAAATACCCACAACACGGACATCGGTCAAGATGTCGGGTCCCCGCCAGACATCAGAGCCGTCGTTGCCATACCTGCAGAAGCCTCACTAGAGAGATCAACACGCCGACCACGCAAGTAGCTGCAAAGCTGCGCCAGCATCCCGCCAACTAGATGACATGCGAAGGCCGCAAAGTCGTCACCGACCCGTCCAGAAGGAATCGGATCTGGGGTCCAGCCCCAAACCAACACCCCCGAAGATGCCTAGGCCTCCATCCTCACAACAACCACCGCGCGATGGCAATCAAGGCCAAGGGGGGAGGGACGACATAGACGAGAACCGCCCCCTAACACCAGCAAGCACCTCAGCCACCGCCACCGAGTTGCCATCATCAAGAAGAAGGAGGGGCAAACAGAGAGGGGGGAGCCCCTCCTCTTTCCCCTGCGTCCGCCAGCGAGCCTCGACGGAGTAGGAAACCTCCACCAGGCCCGGTACCATAGCAGCACCACCACGGCACCGCAGGCGAGCCCCGGCCATTGCCGGTCATGCCACCACAGCGCCACCGAAGAAGAAAAACCGCACCACCGTCGGCGACCAACCGACGCGGACCAGCGCCCTTGCCTTGCGCTGTGCAGCCGCTCGTGGGCACAACACCGTCCACCATCACCATCGCCCACCAACACACAGCGAGCACCACCTTGCACCACCTTGGTGCCACTTCTCCACCGCACCACCAAGCCGCCCCTTCATCAGATCCGGCCAAGAGAGGACAGGATCTGGCCAAGGGAGGTGGATCCTGGCATTGCGGGCTGGATCCCGTCGCCGGCGTCACCCCCAACCAAGGGAGCAACACCTCCGCCGTCTGTTGTCGCCCCCAACCATGTGTTTCCACTGCCCGCACGCCACCGCCGGCGCACCTCCACCTCGCCGGGCCGCCAGCGGCCGCCGAGCGCGGGCCACGCTGGCGCACCCCCACCACGCCGAGCCGCCATGGCCTGTCAATGTAGCCTCCTGCGCCGCGCCGGCCCGCACAGGAGCCCTCACCGCTGGGCGGGAGGCCTCGCCGCCACCTTCCTAGGGGGCGCGCAGGCTTCCCGAAGGCGCCCTTCGGCGGCGGCGAGACGGAAGGGCGCGGGGGAGCGGGCTGGCGGCGGCGCCTAGGGTTGCGCCGCCCGAGTCGTCTAGCGGGGAGCGACACGGGGCCGGGTCCCGATTGGATGGAAATAAAATACATACGGACCAAATTAGATACGACCAGTGAAGAACCAACATCGTACGTGAACGTACCTGTCAGCACTTTCTCGGTTCCTTCCCATCGTATTGATGACGACTTGATGCTTGTAGCCACAATTGGCACTCCACTCAGCTGTCAGGCAAGACGCTCGACGCTCTTGCTGTCAGGCAAGACACGGTGATATTAATTGGTGATTTGTTAGAAATTTGTTATTTTTATATCTCACAAACGAAGTTGAGTTTGGACAAGATATTATACAATGTTATGTATCATCATATTATCTATATGTGTGATTTTTTAATAAATTTAGATGATTTTTTTGCCGTAATTTGCACCATATATATCCCCTTAACTAAATGCATCAAGCTAAAAACAAAATGATGACCTTAGGTCACTCCTAAATCTAAGTGACTGAAGATACCACTGACGTTTAAAATTTACTAGCCATAGACAATGCACCGGATCCTGCTGCCTGAAAATCTTATGGTTACCCATCTTCCAGATCCCAGGCCGCTACGAGGGAAGCTCCAGTAAGAAATAAGTCCGGACCGTGAACCGGGCTCTGGCACATGCAAATCTTTCTGGGAACGGCAGGCTCATGTCCCAACTAATATTGATGAATGGCCAGCACTGAGCAGCGAAGGAGCACACAAAAAAGAGGTGGCTAATATCTTCATCGACACCTTAATTGCACGTAACAGTGTGTATCTTGTATATTCAGGTGCCTTCTCGATCCGGAGCATTGCACGTAATCCCTTCCGAGTCGTACTTACTCATGGACTCTGTTCTTGATTGCCTCTTAATGGAAATGGGGTGTATCCCAATTTAGAAAAAGAAGTAAAACCAAAGTCCTAAATTACTCCAAGTACATATATCATGTGGTCAATATTTTGTAACTCCATCTAATGATCCTGCCACAAAACACACATTGGTCAAAGTACCTTGACACCATTAATCACCAAAAGCAAATTTTGGGCCTAGATAAGCAACAGTATTTTAAGCAAGCTTAAAAAATTAAATCAGTGGACACATAAGTACTTACAACCAGGATTCTGGGCAAGCTACAAATTACATCTGTGGATACACCAACACTTACAAACCCACAAGCATCCTTGCAGTGTAGTACTATCTTTACATCCCAGTAAAAAGCAATCATCATCCTATCCCAAAGTACAAACTAACTAAGTTCATCACCGAATTAAAGTACGAAACAGTTTGTACATGAGAAACTGCGGAGAAGTTTAGCCGAACGAGAGATAAGAGTCTGTCCAACATAAACATTGCACAGCATGCCTGGATATCAGCAACAACAGAACACCTGCATCAGATAAACAAGAACAACAGTCAGGATCTGGAGAGCAGAGCACCCTGCACCACCCTTTCGCCATATATTCGTTAGAGTAGAGAACTCACCAGACCAACCTTCGTCCTCCAGCTCCGGCGGCTGCGCCTCCGTCGGTCTCGCCCCGCGCTCGCGAGGACCTCGGGCCGCAGGACCAGCGGCGACCAGAGGCCGCTCTGGCTGTACTCGAAGCCGAACTCGCTGGTGTCCTCGAACTTGCCGAGGAGCTCGTCGGAGAGGTCCCTTGGCACCACCTGCACCATGGCACAGCTGCTGCTGCTGCAGCTGCCTTCTGAGCACGAGTCCTCCGCCGCGGCTTCAGGAGACGGAGACAGCTCAGGCCGCAGGAGCGACGGTGATGGCGGCATGGCTAGCTTGTCCTGATCGATCAGGCAGACAGAAAGACAAAGAATGCATGCATGAGGAACAAACAAGATGGGTGGATTGGACGGATAGGTGAGAATGAGACAGGTGAGCTGTTGTGCTTTCTTGGTAGCGGGGCTAGATGCCTGTGGGGGCACTGCACTGGGGATGTCGGGACGGGAGGGACTGAGAACAGAGAGAATCTCATGCTGGCTTGCTGTTGTTGTTCGGTAGTTCAGGATGGTGAAAGGACCTGCTTTGTTGGTTCCAGTGCCCTTCCGTGTTTAGAATGTGTAAGCTTCGAAAAAAATATCCGTGTTTAGAATGTGTAAACTTCGAAAAAAAATCGAGGGGGCTCAATGGTTCATATTGATACTCACTCTCTAAAATTATAAGCCATTTCAAACTTTTTGAATCTCAGACCATTTTATAATTGTTCACATTTATGTTAAAAAATAATAACATTTATGATATCAAATAATTATTATTTCATTAATTATATTTTTTATAGTATAACTATTTAATGTCATAAATCTTTATAATTCTTTTAATAATTTTGGTCTTCAAGATGCTTTGACTCTTTAAAAAGTTAGAATAACTTATAATTTAGAATGAAGAAAATATTATTTTTCCTCTTCGAGCCATAAATTATCACAACTAAGCTTAGGCAAGTGTGACAGAGAATTTTGGGGCCACACTTTATGATGTCTAAGGGATCTTGCCACATCTTTTTTACTCTCTGACATGTGGAGCCTCAAAGAAACTTGCCACAATTCAGTTTTCAATCAAAGACTTATCAGCTTGATCAAACTTGTCTAAGATAAAGTATAGCAAAGTGTGGCTAGGAACGGAACATCTGATTACTAAATCCGTACCGCGTGGTGAGATATGATGTGGCACGCATGACTACATAATTAGGTTTAATGGACCATCACACATATGCTTATTACGTGTTAGTGGTGGTAGTATAAATATTTAATTTAGTGCTGATCATATGCCTTTAGTTTGTTCTCCTACCTCTCTCAGTCATAGTAGCCGATCTATGGAACTTTCTTCAGGTCCTCCATGTGACGCATCGCTGTGAAGATCATGTAGACGTTGCCATGCACGATGGCCATGCAAGAAACCACGGCTCGCACGCACGACACAACCATAGAATAGAAGATACAAAAGGCCTATGGACTTATTTATGATGGTATTGCATGCCATATGAATGGTTGCAGCACATTATGATCACAAGGCATTAGATGCTCTTAAGTCGTCCATGCACTTAATTATGCGATAGCGCGTGTTCTAGATCCCTAGACCTGATTCTGACCCTTTTTTACATCCAAAAATCATTATCATATATATAGTGTTGATTTTAATACTTAAAAGAGAAAATATGCATGTGCGGTTCTGGTCAAAATTAATCTTTAGAACTATATATATTATCATATATGTAGTGTTGATTTCCATAAATGTGTCTATACGCAATGGTACATAGAACTCAGCGTGTCTTTTGGACGGACATTAGTTGAGAACAAACTACTGGAGGAATACGCACAGTTTGGTTACATATGGGTGGCACACTAATTTAAATGAGGATAACGATAAATTTATTTCGTTGCAATTATAATTTGCAGCTCTAATTTCATTAAAAACCAAATAAATTAGTATAATTGCATATATAGTTGGTACCACGCCATATAGGCATTTATGAAAAATTAGTATATATGTATTTTATTAACTTCTTTTTTTAGAAAAGGTTGTATTAACTTCTTGTATAATAGAAAAATTGGTTTAAATGAAATTAGAGCTGCAAATTATAATGCATTTGTTCATATTCAAGTGTTGGGAATGTGTTGGCTTTGACCCATTGATACAATGCACTCATGGAAGTAATGTTGCATTCAATGATACCGTCAAGTCATGAATATGTGCAGATATTGTTGAGGCAAAATGTGGTTGGCATGGATCGGACTAGAATTAGGTTTAAGTGGGACCGAGATTTTGGGACTAACTTAAGAAAGGAACTGAGGTTCTTTTGGAAGATTCTTAGTTGTTCAGGCTAGACAGCAGGGCTTGTAAGAACTTGTTGATGTGTTAATAAATTTGTGCGATGTTAGCGTGTTAAAAAAACAAATTGGTTACTGATGTATGAAAATTTTAGTTCTAGAACGAAGATATATAAAGATATTGTGGATGGTGATATTGTACTCAAAGTAGCTAAAGTCCTACCAAGTCTTTCCCGATGGCTGGAGGCTGGTTATAACAAATCAACGGACCAATTCGATGGAGTAGGATCCACCCAAACCGATGGTGGAATATTAGGCAACTAACATGTCCATGGCTGCACTGCACCTTTTGAAGTTGATATGGATGCATCAGCATCTAGAGATTCTTGGTCAGATGTTATTATCCCCTATAATTTTAAATATGTTTAATTTGGCTGTGTGGGGTGCTCGGGTTGTAGGCGTCTAGTAATTGATACCATGAAATTTGTTTATGCTTTTTTATGAATCATTTGATTTAAATTTACCAAAAATGTTCTTGATCTGTGAGAAGATATTCTTCTTATAAGTGGTAAAATATCCAAGGCTGTCGTGGTTTTTTATTCAATTACTTAGTTATTATATTAAGTAAAAAAATAGTATGTACTAATTATTATTATCATTGTACCCTGGATATTGGCCCAATTTTTTGTTACAGTTCCACAGCCCACGAGAAGTTTGGCCCGATCATTAACATCTCGCCCACTCGCCCAGCCAGGAACCGGAGCCACCGCGAAGCGCGACCTCCGACGGTCCGACCCTGAGTCCCCGACGCGTCTACGGGAGCGCGACCGAGCGAGCCGCGAGGGAGAGGAACCGGCGACAGCCCGCCCCCGCCGGCTGCCTCACGCGCCGGATTCCCGCGGCTCCGCCAGGCGCTGGCGCCGGGCGCGCCAACACCGCCAACCAGCTTGCGCCGGGCCGGCCGGCGGCCGTCCAGGACTCCAGGTCGGCAGGTCCAGTCCGCCGTGCCCTGCTCCCTGCCCTCTGGCCCGGTGAGTGCTCCTGACTTCTCAGCTTAGGGTTTGGAGAATGGAGATTGGACGGTTAGTTGGGCTCGCCTGCACCAGATTTGGGCCAGCGTTAGAATTTTCTGTGAACCATGGTGACCTGGTAGCTACAAGTTGTCTTGAAAATGGTCGTGACATCTCTCAGTTGCTATATGGGGCCTGATTCTAGTTCGCAGATAAGACATAACATGGTAGGATCCATGTCTACTGGAACTTGCACAAAAGGCCTGATTCTTCTGTTTGTTCTGCATAAATTCCTCCACATAACTCAAATATAATTGACGGTGATAGCAAAGTGTATTTGAATGAACATGTATTGTAGACAAAGAAGGCCAAAGGCCATAAGCATTTACTAATTGCAGTTCACGTCCTGACTAAATCTTTCTTTTTGAAACACTTGTTGGCCTCCCCCAGATTCCCACCTGCCTCCTCTCCGGCCACGACCAGGGGTGTGCTTCGCGCTGCCGCCACAACCTTGATTCAGCTGTGTTAGTTTCTCCTGATTTGGACACGCAAGATGGTGCACATCCCTAACTTCCTGGAATTACATTTTACTTGTAGGATCTGAAATTCTGAATATTGTGCCTTCCTAGTGTGGATAGATGATGTTATTAGATTGCTCTGTTGACATGTGCCTGTCACTGTCAGCATCTGGATAGCCTTGGTTGTGTCCTGTTGCATATTCCATTTTTCCAATTGGATCAATAATCAATGTTGCATCTATACCTGTGGCAATGTTGTACAATGATTAAGGCTCGATGATTAGTCATTTAGAATATGCTTATTGTGAAACAGATAATTAGAAGTTTTTAGAATGCTGAATGCTGGAACTCGCTAGGGAAACTTATCATAAGATGTAGATATCCTGCAGGTGCACAAGCCTATTAGTAGTACTTTGCCAGTCATCAACTGCATGTTCGAGGCAATTTGTAAACTAGAGCGTGAGACTATTTTACTCTAGTTAATTATAAAGGATTGATTACCTTCAAATTCTTTTGGCAAGGTTATTCTAAGGTAGAACAGTGGCTACAATAATTTAGGTGATTTACCTTTAAGTGTTGTCAAATAGAAAGCAGGATTCCACGAGATATTTGTGTCACTGTATTACCGACAGTTTTGTGTTTGGTTAATTGAATGTCGTGCTACGTATCCAAAGTTATAATCTGACCACTTGTTTTGATGCCTGGATCCAAATTAATGACATGGTCTTCTATATTCAGTTTTTAGCTTACAAGGTATTACCTCCATTCCAAATTAAAGGCCGTTTCAGCTTTTCTAGATATATAGTTTTTAATATGTACATAGTGTATCCATAGAGGCATAGCAAAAGCTATGTAATACTATGTACCTAGAAAAGCCAAAACTACTTATAATTTGGGAAGAAGGGAGTGCAATACTTATATTAACTGCTTCATCTGCAAAATAAAAACCTGATGAATTACGTGCACATGATATTCTGCAAGGGTGCAAAACTGTGATTTAAGGAGAAAACGACACAAATAAAATGGGAACAAACAAAGAAATTTATGATGCTCTTCAAGACTAACCAACTTTCCATATTGCTGTCTTGTTATTGTATGGTGAACTCTTTTTACAGCAGTTGTGGAATTATACTACTTCAATTGGAGTTAAACTGTTGAAGAAACCTTTTCATGGGTTATTTACTTTATAGAGGGGTCTTTTCTATTGGTTACAATAGTTACATTTTAGTTCTGATTGATTGATAATATCTAAGTGCAGTGTGGTTTTAAGAAACACTAATAATAAATGCATGAATTGGATGGCCAGGTTTATCACTCTAGTTTCGTTGATGATGATGGGATCAGAAAAGCTTGCAGCTGTCCTTTGCTTCCACTGAAAACTCATATCAAGGGCCCAGCACCAGCCTCTGACCCTGGTATGGTGGCTACACAGAACTCATTTAATGATATAGTACAGCTTTCAGTACTATAAGACCATACTGAATTTCTTATTTATGTCCATGTTATACAGATAAAGCGGACATTGTTGATGAAGCCATAACTTTCTTTCGAGCCAATGTTTTCTTCAAAAATTTCCATGTGAAAAGCTCAGCGGACAAGTTATTGATCTATCTGACGTTTTATATCAATATTGCCTTAAAAAGACTAGAAGGTTGCCGGACACTAGCTGTTGGGACTAAGGCAATCATTAATCTGGGATTGGAGAAAGTTCCTGTACCTGGGGAACCAGGGTTTCCTTTCCCTGGACTTTTCACTCTTCCCCAGTCCCAGGAGGAAGCAGGTATACAGTTTCGTCTACAATTGTATGCAAATATGTTTTTTCCAAGACTAGTATTTTCTATGTATAAAAGTAATATGCTACTAGTTCAACAACAACAACAACCAAGCCTGTCAGTCTTGATAATATGCTACTAGTTATTATGTATTATTTTCGCATAATTATTTAAGTCAGTAAAACATTTGTGTACCCATGGATTCCAATGATAAATTGGCGATTGTGCATTTCTGTGTCTGAATGCAGAATTGTTGAGGAATTATTTGAAGCAGATAAGGGAGGAAACAAGTGGAAGATTACTGAACTGTGCATACAGAGCTAATGGCTTTCCAAACAAATGGTGGTTGGCTTTTGCTAAGAGGAAGTTCATGAACATTGTCATTCTTTAGACTTGGGCTTTTTGTACCAACAGGTTTAAGCTGTTTTTTTTCCTCAGTATCCACACAGAAAAATATCTGAGTGACAAGCCAAAGATTTCGATGAGAGGATAGATAAATGCCATAAGTTAAATTGTTCGCTCCAACTTGCGATGGATAACTGTGCAGAACAGTAATTGCCATGTTGTCTTGTTTTCTATTGGAGACGAAACCTGATACAGTGTATGTTATCCAATGATGTGCCTAAGATGAAACAGTACAGATGTCCTTAGTATTGTGTGGCATATATGTTGTAAACTTGTAATTGTTAATTATTCATGGTAATTTCCCTCTCCCTCCTACAGTTTACAAATTGGTCTACAATGTAAATAAGAGGGTGGGGGAACTGGATGATTATTTATAGTATGGGAAACCATGTTTCGGTGTAGGTTTGTATGCTGCATGTGGCATGCACCTTCATATGCAAGTATGAATTGATTATGTTGGAAAAGAAGATACGGATGTTTGGAAAAAGAAACGTAAGATTATCTTGTTTGTCTTTGAGAATTTGGTCCCTACTATAGCCCTCAAAAATCCCGTTTCAGGCCCTTAAATGGTAGTTGCACTCGTTCCATTTGCTCGCGAGCACCTGGAAGGCAGAACGAGATGAAAGTAAACATATATTAAAACAATAGAGATTACAGTTGAAATCACATAGAGCTATGCCTACTTGAGGGCTTCTGTTCCTATTGTTATTCTCGTTGTGAGTTCAGATGCTCTTGTAATCAAAGGTTGAGGCAATAAAAAAAGGATTTGAGCACTGCTCTGTACACTGCAGCACAGATGCCCAGCGACATGAGGTTTTCTAGTCGCCTCAAGTGGACAAAACAGCAAGAAAATGACTTTGAAACAGCATCAGCCATATCGGCTCAAATGAGCAGGGCAAGCCATGTTAACAAGGATTACATAGTATAAAGGTTCAAACAATCTATTATGAATATTTAACCACCATATGCAACTGGGCTACACAAGTAGATCATGCTGCAAGCAATAGCCATTGACAGTTCTAGCATAGAAAATTAGACTAAGCAGAATATCTGGAGTTCCAATTGGCAGAAGAAATATAATCTACGCAGATGCTTGAATGTTCTCTGCAAGGAACGCCTTCCCAGGGGCACGCTTAGACAGGGGACCATGAACACCATACAGCTGCACAATGAGCAAAAGATGAATCAGTATTAAACAGACTGGACTTAAGAAAAGCCCATAAAGCAAAGGTCATATTTTGTACATTGGAATTGAATCAAAATACGAACAATTATTTGAGATCGGTTCTACATGTGAATCACATGATCCTTGAACAGCAAGGCATAAATAAATATGCAGGAATGACTTTTTTACCTTAGCATTGACACCATCAGGTGCGATCCTACCCTCGCTCTTGTACTTCAGATACTCAGCACGGGTGAACTTGGTGAAACCCCTGAAAAATCAAGACGATGCACCAAACAAGTCAAATTCAAACCTTTCAACAATGCTGTGACTTAACATTGGGTTCAACAGCAAAGCATCTTCATTGCCACATACCACTTCCTGCTGCCGATGATCTTTTGGCGGCCAGGGAACTTGAACTTGGCACGGCGGAGGGCTTCTTCAGCATGATTAGCATTGCTTTCCTTGCAGCGCACAGAAAGGAGGACCTGGCCAATGTCCACACGAGCACAGGTACCCTGGGGCTTGCCAAAAGCACCCCTCATTCCAGTCTGGAGTCGATCAGCCCCAGCACATGAAAGCATCTTGTTGATACGAAGGACATGGAACGGGTGGACCCTGACCCTCAAGTGGAAGGCATCCTTGCCAGCACTCTTGGTCATGTACTTGTTGCAAGCAATGCGAGCAGCCTCAAGAGCCTCACTGGAAACATTCTCCTTCTCCCAACTCACCAGGTGGATGCAGAACGGGAACTCATCCACTCCTTTCTTCTTCATCCCAACATCATAGATCCTGATCTTGGGGTCAGGAACACCACGGCAGTACCTTGACTTTGGGTATGGCTTGTTCTTGATCTGGCGGTAGCATCTTGCTGGTCCTGGTCACAGAGATAACCAAGGACCTAGTTATAACCAATGTGCAGAAAATGACATTGAAGCATACCATATCAAATACAAATGCAAACAAGGAAAATAGACACAGACACCTTAGTCCCTACACCATTACTTCATTACATTACATAGGTGTAATATCAAACAAACCAGGAACCAGAACTGCATGTTAAACAACACTTTCACAGTATTCATTGTTATTCTATCAACAAATCTGGTGAACCATATGACATGTACTCAAATCAAGTGACATCAATGCTCAGGTTTAGAAAGATAGCAAAATTAATCCATACTTCATACAAGTTTATCATATTATTCGACGATTCACCGTAAACAGAACCCACACATCACACAAAATGAATGCCAATAAGATTCTAATCCTTGTTAAATGACTAAGAAATAATGGAAACTGATACGAGAATCCGAGATCAAGCATTTGTCTAAAACAGGATGTAGTTACGAATCAGTGATCCTAGTATCGACAAACAGGCCAAGCTTGCTAGAAACAAAATTCTAAATCAGAATTAACTCTATATGCTCCGCCGAATCATGACGCCATTAATCTCATTTTGCACCAAACTGGCTAACAACTGGGAAAAACAGAATTCCGAAAAATCATCACCAACTCAAATCACGCAAGTGTCTAGATGGCCCAGTGCTATTGGATCTAACAACCGCAAAATCATCTGCAGATTTCTCGTAGCTCACGTATCCCACGGGCAACGGCATCTAACAAACATCACAGGGATTCTAGCAAAGCTGAGAGAGAGGGTTTTGGGGGGGGGGGGGGGGGGGGGGGGGTGGGGGGCAGGAGGGAAGGTGAGTGATCTTACTTCTCCCCATGGCGACGGCGGAGGCGAGTCCAGACGTTGAGATGAACGCGGCGGCGGCAGGGGAGCACCTGGTGGGCGGCGCTAGGGTTGGAGGGCGTGGATTATATATGCGGTGAGACGAGTGGCGTGTGCGCTTTGCGTCTGTGTGGTGTGGGCTTGGGTCCTGAATCTGTGTGTATTGTGGGCTAGGCCATCCGAGGCCCATGTAATTTGTTGAGACTCAAGGCCCATTTGAACCCGAATAATGGTGAAACAGTGAAACGCATCCCGTCTATTTTCGTATGTTTCTGAAAAAATATGCACGATAGGAAGGGAATGTGTTTTCCGTACCATTTTTGTGGAACATTGCATGTGTGGTACACACATATTATGAAGAACATTTTTGTACCCAACGTGAAAATATATCAAATTTCGGTTTCATGTATTAATGAACACTAAACTTTTTGATATGATAAAACATATGCAAGTAAGTATATATCTCCTTCAAGCATCATAAATTATGAATATATTTAAAATGTCTTTCACATTGTATACGAATATCAAGAACCATAAAACTATTCAAAAATACAAATTCATTGGACCTTTTTCTCTCACTAAATTTCTCAACCAAAATAAAGCATCGACTATAATACAAAAATCCTTCTAAATAATAATAATACAAAAATCCAGTCCTGTACATGCTCAGTGCTACCATGATTGTTGGTCCTGTTACTCATGTACATTTCTCAGTGCCACCAAACACGCTGTAAATGTTCCTCGTATTCTCCGTACTAGATTGCAGATTGTGCGGTGCCCATAAAAAAAATATGAACCATATGACAACAGGATTCTCCACAACCTATTGACACAAGGAAAAAAAAAAGGAAGAATTGACTTGCTAGCTATTGAGGTATACCCACCAATTACCACTGTGGAACTGGCACAAAAGCAAGAATTTG
This sequence comes from Bothriochloa decipiens, assembly GCA_023333625.1. NCBI lineage: Eukaryota > Viridiplantae > Streptophyta > Magnoliopsida > Poales > Poaceae > Bothriochloa > Bothriochloa decipiens. The sequence continues at coordinate 61,874 of JALGXP010000085.1, forward strand.
TTGGTCAATTGACACGCACCTTAATTAGGAGCAGCACTCCGATTGCCACGGTTTAGCATTGCAATGGACGAGGTCGTGCAGTGCCGCGACACATTTAGTGACTCAATATATGGTTTTATGCTATAAACCAGTATGATGAGTACTTTTTAATGAGAAGTGTGTACAGGACCAACAATCATGGATTAATGCGATTCCAGAGATACCCATCAAACATAAGTACTTGACCGGCCTATTTTCTTTAGAGTGTGAAAAATGGTATTAACGTGGGGGTAGAAGCACTAAACTCATTTGTTCAACAGAGCTGCCACACATTGATGCTTACCCCTTGGTAAGGGAAGGAAGAGAAAATAACGGAAAACTGAAGATTTTGCATAGGGAGTTGTACAGAAAAAATCATCATTTATACAACCCTTCTCATGGTTCTACAGGATACAACAAAGATTTAGTTAATGGGATAATTTTCAGGTATACCCAATAATCAACATGATCCCTCTGAACATCTCTAACGAAGGGAAATGATATGGCTTTAACAACAGTTTTTTTTTTTGTACGAAAGAATTCCTGCACCAAGTAATGGAGTAGTTAGCTTGTGAAATAGGACAGTAATGACATCATTGTACATTAATTTTATAGAAATAAACAGCAAGGCTATTGATGATTAAAATAAAGATTTATACAATTCAGTAAGAAGGCAATTATAAGAGGAACGAGTAACACACAAACAGATAATTAGGCCATTTTTGAATTCCAACACAGGTGACAAATGTTCAATTTTTAATTGATAGTTTAAAATTTCCAAACTTTTAGATGACACATCAAAATCAGTAACTGCACAGATATTATTCTACTATTCTCAATTTCTATTACATGAAATTCTTGTTAGTGCGGGGAAACACTTATTTTCAGGAATTCCCTATTTCCCATACCCATAGCCTAGGAATATAAAACATAGAGAATTCTCTGACAATTTCCCAGACAATGATCTGTAATAAGAGATTCTAACAACAAAGAACAATTCATTACTCCCTTCGGTCCGATATATCCAGACCGGAGAGTCTAATTCCAGAGACCAAGAAATGTATCAACTACATGTTGAGTGGCAGTCGCGCCGCCCTCTCGCGTAGCCTGGACCACGTATTAACTGCGTGTTTAGCCTAACTTTAGAGAGTACAAAATGCTTCATTTACTCTATACTAATTAATACTCTCGATAGCCTCACTCCGCCTAGTATTATGGCCAAAACAAAAAAAAAGGGTGTGGGCTAGATATATATAGGAACAGAGGGAGTAGTTCCTGTATATTCCTATATATGAACATTAGAAAATTAACATATCATATTATCTTTGCAATTGTTGGCAAAAGCAACACCTCGTCATGCAGCAAACAAAGTAGGTGACAGGAAATCCAAAAGTCCAAAAGAACGAAAAATAGGACAAACAAGGTACTTGGAAAAGAATTAGGACACGACAAATGGTAACATGCGGATCTCATAAGTATCCTGGGCAAACTACTTACAAATCCGTACTTTGGACTTTTCGATTATCATTTGCACACTCGTGGCACCAAATTCCAGTTATTGATGACAGTGTGTTGTGCAAATTGACCTCAAAGTATGAGAAGGAGATTGAGGAGCTCACCAGTCAATGCACTATGAAGTCCAGTGATCTTTCTTCTGCCAATGTGGAGCTCAGTAGACTTAAAACAAAGCTTCTAGGAAAGGATGCTACATTCGAAAGTCTTGGTAATATCTGGACTTTGGAAGAATGCTCGAGTACCATTTGCAGCCTTGCAGCTTTCAATAAGTAAACAATGTATGGACCCCTTTATCGAAGTTCCATGTTTATAAATAACCAATGTTTGGTTTAATTATTACAGTTGCCCAGTATGAAGATTACAAATTCAAGTACAGTGAAGAGATGGTCAAGCGAAAAAACTTCACAACATTTATTCAAGAGACAAAATGTGTTTATTCAATTAGTTGTTTGCACTTACTCATTTAACCAATGTTTGGTTTAACTATTGCAGTTGCCTAGTATGAAGATGACAAATTGAAGTACAATGAAGAGATTGGTCAAGCGAAACAACTTCACCCCTTATTGAGTTGAGTAGAAGTCAACTAATTTTTCCAAGAGGCCCGAGAGACCTAAAGCCGATGGAGGAAATGTTTTATGGAAGTGTGATATTGCCCATTGCAAAAACTGAAGCTCATTTTCTACAAAATACACAAAAATGGATTGCCAAATGTCCAAATAATTTATTTAGTTAAAAATTGTTAAAACGTATCCGTGTATAAGGTTTTCAACAAAAATGACGTATCTGCTATACTCCTTTTTCTTTAGAATTTTAATCTTGTCACAATGTTACACATTCATTTGTTTGGCTAAAAGCAAAAATACTATACAATTGTGTTCCACTAAACAATTTCCCTTTCAGGATTTCTATTGTTTAATGGGTAACTCAAATTAATGAGCAGATGTTGTGTACGCTGGGACGTCTCCACTAGTAACTTCTCTTAGATTGCTAAAACGTATACATCTTTGCCTATGGACAAACAGGAACATGAAAGACTTTTACCATGGACCCTATGGAAGAACTGATGAGGATTGCAAAGGAGATGAAAGAGAAAGGAAGTATCGCATATTACTAATCTGTTAGTGTTCCTGAGGTTTAAACTAACAAATCAAAGACCTTGCCACGCCTCCATCTGAAGAGGATGAAATATTATTTATATAAGTCTGTTTCTTTTGTTTACAATAGTAGGATCTTGTGTTAAATCAATATTCACCTTTTGTGTTTAGGCTGAAGATCAAGGGGAGCATCAAAGGACATAATACCACCTTGATTTGTGGAGGTCAAAATCGAGAACACAAAGCAAGTTTGACACATTTATAAACTAGAAGCAATTCTAGTGTTGTTAATTTAAACAATGTTAATAAGCACAACAGTCATTCTGACTACTTGGTCTTTGTTTTCGGTACCATATCTTTTTGTTTTATCTTTGAGCTGATTGATTGCTTCCAAATGGTTCTTTTAACCTTTATAACGTTTCTTCAACATGTTACACATGAGAGCTAAGAACCAATTTAATGGAGAATGTACAAAAAAAAGTAAGTTTTGGCTTGTAGATTTGGCGGGAAGTGAGCGCATAGACAAGACTGATATGCAAGATAATGACTTATACAAAACAAAAAATATTAGAAAGTGATTTGCTAATTTGTGCTTCCTTAAGTCGTTCAACTTGCATATTAGTCTTGGCTAAGCTCTCACTTCACTACCGGAAATCGTGACTTTGCCGAGCGTATATTCTTTGCCGAATGCTAAATCTCGGGCACTCGGCAAAGAAAGTTTTTGCCGAGTGCCAGACTTCGCACTTGGCAAAGAGGTCTTTGCCGAGTGCCAAGCTCAAGGTACTTGGCAAAGAGATTTTTAAAAATACATTTTGAGGCACTAAATTAACTCAAATGAAAAAGTTTTTTACTATAAACGTTCATAACGTTTTAAGATCTATAAAGTTTGTATTGATCATTTCTTCATTTGACAAATCGATAGTAAAGTTGTTCATAAATTCTACATCTCTTCACAAAGTTTTATGAAAACTATTAGAGCGGATTATATGAGAATTGTGAATTATGTAAGAATGACCACGTTGGATAAACAAATGATCAAACAACCAAAATCTTGAGAAGTTATGAAATACTGCAGTTGAAAACTTTTTCATTTGAGTTCACCTTTGCCATGTTAAACTACGTTTGAATATTAAAAATTTAAAATATAAATTTTTAAATAACCTCGGATGGAAAAATACCCAAAATAAGGTTTGTAGATCTCGAAAAGTTATGAAAGGTTATAGTTGATAACTTTTTCATTTGAGTTCATCTTGCCATGCTAAACCTATGTTTGAATTTCTTAAATTTGAAATTCAAATTTTGTAAACGACCTCGGATGAAAACTTCCTTAACGAAAAGTGTAGATCTCAAAAAGTTATGAAACTTTATAGTTGATAGATTTGAAATCGTTTAGAGCATCAAAAAAACAATTTATATTCGGTTTGATATAATATATGGGGAACTAAAACTACTTATAGACACATGTGATGGTGTAGTGCAGTGGTTAAGGTAGAAACCGCGCAAGAGATTGGTCGAGGCTGGTTGGAGCTGGCCAGTGGGTCCCTTCCCCAATTAAAATTTTTTCTATTATTTTTGGATTTTTTTAAAATTTTTATCTTTGCCGAGTGCCTGGCTATAACAGAACCGCCTAATTAATATAAATCCAAGGTACTAAGTAAACCGTCAAGGCAATTTAGTTAGCACATGGTGCTCATATTAACCCGGTAGTACGTGAGATCTTGAAGGATTTTAAACTTTTCCAACGACACACCCAGATCGCACAGTTCAGCAGTTACCATTCACTTGTTCTTACTTTTCACACATAGCATAATTACATCACTGTTTCTTACATAAATTCCTTTTTGAATCAGAGTTGCAATAAATAGCGAAAGTAGATATATTTTTGACATATACTCACACCTATGATTTGAAATACATTGCTAGATCAGGGTCGACATCCAACAACAACAATTAGACAAGATATAAGAGATGACCTTGCCCAAGGTCTAATCCTCCCGAAGTGGAATACAAGTCCATCTTGTCACCACAGCAAAAGTCTTATGATCTTCAACAAGTGGGAATAAAACCCTGAGTACAAGAATATATTCAGCTAGACTTACCCGTCATAAACCAAAAATAAAGTGACTCCAAGGAGTATACAAGGCTTTATAAGGAGGCTAGCTAACTCATTTCTTTGCAGAAAAGCTTGAGCTTATTAAGAACCATTATTATAACCTTCTAGCTTTGTATTTTAAAGTCATTAACTTGATCATGCTAGATTTGCAACTGGACTAATCAAGCATGGTGTAATTATCAAACAAGAATAGTAACCAATTTTGGTTGAGCATCTTTCAGCATCAACATCATAACCATCTCATCTCTTTGTTCAAGTTTTTACTACGATGCCAATGCTCAAGTCAGTGTTCACTATCCAGGAACGATGGCGATTATAATCGATTACAAACCACACTTCCCCCATCGGGGTCGATTAGGTCACCTTGGCTCTGTTTGGGTAGAGTTGCGGGATCAACAGGAACCATCGTACCCAGGGGCCACCCGGCTACATACTAGTCGGACGCCAACCTCAGGCTTACTCTCCGTGCCCTTATAATCACCCACGCCATCTCCAATACGAAGCATTCAGCAGGTCAAAACCCGGCCCAAACAGAACTCAAGGCTTCGCGGTCGGATGATCACACCCTTCCAGCTATCTGTGGGGCATGCGTTCAACATGACAAGGGGCTGAGACATCAGACAGGGCCCTAGTTCGACACAGATGGGATAAAACAACCTAGAACCTCTAGTTCTGTCCACATCACCAATCCCGCCCGGTCTCGATTTATTACTCCTCATGGTTATTCCAAAACAACAATATAGCTCACCATTATGAGTCACCACCTATATCTCGTGGATGACAGGAAATCATCCGACTTCTACCGATCTAATTTAAGCAGGGCTAAGCATATAAGCAAACCTAAACTTAACAGGGTGTATGGGTAGCTCAGGTGGACAAGGGTAATCATAATGCATCAACGGTATCGATCAACGCCTATAAACTTAATGCATCATAAATAGTAAAGGACGCAAATCGAGTTATTTGTAAAATAGTAGGGAGGAATGCTCCGGGGCTTGCCTTCCTCTGACGTGTGAAGTTGAAGCTCCAGGCACTCGACCACTCCACGTCTGGCTCCTAGTTCTCGATCACCTCCTGTGCAGAGGCTCCCCTCTGGGATTCCTCTTCTGAGTTCCTGTTTCATGTCATGTTCTATTCTCCTAGTGATCCTGTATGATGCATATGCATGAATAAATACGAAGAATGCACATGGTATGATAATAGAGTATGGTGATGATGAATGCTTGCATATTCTTTCTATAAGATAGTCAACATCATCCAAGAACATGTACCCTAAGCACATGTTATCTACTGCATTCTCTACTTCAAACAATACAAGTCTATCGGTGAAACCTTCTTTCTACCTATCGCCAGTAAACAAGCCAGTAAAGCAACTAACCATCTTACTATCACTGACAAACAAGCCAGTAAAGCCAAAGATCTATACTGAGCATAACCATCTCGATACATTTAGATTTTCATAAAACAACCATAGGCTTACCCCATCCTACTAGGGTCTAGATAGGCACTAACAATCCAATAGATTAGACACCTCATAAAGCAGAGGAAAGCATCATCTAGGGCATGCCATCACAAAACAAGGTTTACACAAGGCATTCCTATAAATAGAGCATAACAACATCATGCATTTAAACTATCTAGAAAAATCAATAAAAATTACAGAAGATAAAACATGCTAATTCTATGCTATCATCCAATTTTCACCTCATTTCAACATGTCTACTACCCTACGCAAAAATCACAAGGCAGCATAATTAAATAGACCTAAAAATACTTTGTACTATGAAGTATGCCAAACTTCATGTTTCACTACATCAAGGGCTATCTTATGGCATATAAGTATCCTACAAAAATTATCAACCTCTTACTAGGTCCACATAATGCATTTATGAATAATTTCAAGAATAGCCCCTTAATCCCACTTGAACTACAACTTTATTGTTTTACACAAAACATGCACATCGTACATTTTTCACAGATAGAAAATCACCAAAGAAGACTAACAAAATTAGAACCACATTTTTATGGGCATCCTAGAATTATTTATGCATTTTTAAAGATATCATGCATTTAATGTAAATAACACAATTTAAATTAAGCTATACAGAAAAGTATCCCAAACATGGTATTTCATATTTTTTGTGCATAGTAGTCCTCATAACAAATTCAGTGCAACTTAAACAATCCTATTTGGAGCTATAGTCACTGAGATATGATTTTTGCAAAGATTAGGAAAGCATTTCTTGAAATTCCTTTTTCTGAAAATCCGTAACCGAAAATGCGAGGCGCGCCCAAACTGCACCTAGAGGTACGGCTTCGCTAGGTACACCTAGAGGCACTCAACTCAGCACCACGGACCTGCTGGGGGAGAAAATGGAGCCAATGGCTCAGCGGCGCGGCGGTGGCGTCATGCCCGGCGGCGGCAAGCCCCGAGCCGGCCACGGCGAGGTCCAGCGAGGCTCTTGGACACATGAACTTGATGCGCGAGTGCAAGACAGACATGGCGCATGTGAAAAGATAGGGGAAGTGAGGCAGGAGTGCGGTCGCGGCGGTGACGCAGAGCTCACCGAAGCTCTGCCTCACGGCGGCAACCGAGGAACTGGCCCGGAGGCCCTCACCTCCGGTCGATTCGCGGCGCGAGGAAGCCGATGATGTCGCGCAGAGTGACACGGGGCTCCGTGTGGGATGAATCGGACAGCAGTGCAGCGGTGAGCGAGCTGTCGGCGTCGGCAATGGCGGCTTCGTAGCTCGGCTGCTTTCACGAGAAGGAAGGGAGCAGAGAGAGGGAAATGGGAGGAGGGGAAATGAGGAGTGGGGATGTCGGGTGTCCACTATTTGTGCCCGGGAAAGGGGCGCCCAGATAATGACGGCAGAGGAGCACAGTGATGATGACGGCGGCCGTGTGCGCGCTCGAGTGCGGAGGAGAGCAGGCGGGCAGGGCTATCGAGTGCGCGGCGTGGCATCTAGCTCTTGGCCGAACTCGACGTGGCGAGGGGCAGCCGGGCAGCAGCAGCATCGGTGTCGCTGATGCTCTGGCGCTCGGCAGCAGAGAAGCAGAGGAAGAAGGGGAAAATAAAGAGGGGGAGGGGATGACAGGTGGGGCTGGGTGGGTCCCACCACTTTTGTTTGAATTAAAATGTTTGACCAACTGTAGTTTGCAAACGAAGCCAAATTTCGAAAAAAACTTTAAATACAAAAGTTGTTCCATTTGAAGAGTAGAACATTTCATACATAGGAAGTTTTTGCTAATTCGGCCTAGATTTGAAAATATGAATTTGGGTCAAATTTAAATTATAAAAAATATTAATTTCCAATATGCCTTTCACTATTTTTTCCCTTTTTGAAGGCCTTAAAAACATTTTCATGATTTGGTGAAAATAGAGAGTTTGTTCTAAATATTTTTCTCTACAAACCTTGTTAAAGGTTCAAATTGAGATAAACACTGTAGATACCTTTTCTAGTTAAGGTCCAGCAATCACAATTAGGGTAATTAAATCCTAATTTTTGCAATACTTGATTTTGAAACCATACGAACAAGCAAACATTGACCCTAATACCCTTCTAAACATGTTTAGCTCCTAACCACAATCATTTACACAAATTCATCACGACACTGCCACCAGGCCAAACAATTCAAATGAATTACAAACATGCATCAAAGTAAAACATGTAAGCAATGTGGTTTGATGCAAAATGATATGATTATACTCATGATATGCAGTGCAAAGATGTAGTTAACACCAGGGGTGTTACACCGGTACTCGGCAACGGCACTCGGCTGATACTTGGCACTCGGCAAAGAAGCCTTTGTCGTCGTTTGCTTTGCCTGCAGCTCTTTGTCGAGTGCGGCACTTGGCAAAGCCTTTACCGAGTGTATATCAGGCTTTATTGCATCGGCACTCGGCAAAGAAGCAGAATTCGGTAAAGCTTCTAGCCAAATCTAAAACCAAATCTTAATTTTTTTGTACATTCTCCATTAAACAAGTTATCAGCCCTCACCGTGGTGCGTAGCATGCCGAAGAAAAGTTATAAAGGTTAAAAGAAGAAACATTTGGACATCAATCATTTACCTCGTAAATAAAACAAAAAGATATTGCAACTGCTATGCTCCGTAACATTGTTTGAACCAACAACCATAGCACTGTTTCCAGCTTACAAAATGCGTCAAACCTGCTTTATGTCCTTAATTTTGACCGCCACTAATCCAGGGGCATTATGTCCTTCGTTACTCTTCTTGATCTCCAACTCAAAAGCTATATGAAAGGATCTAATCGGCCTAGAGGGGGGTGAACAGGCGATTATCGAAAACCTAAAACTTACAAACTCAAATGCGGAAGTTAGATACCTACCGGAAGTAGGACCGGAAGTAGCACCGGTACTACCGGTAGTACAAAAACCAGTACTACCGATGCAAACTTCTGGTACTTCTGGTAGCCTACAAAACTACAAAATAAAAATAAAAATCAAAGTAAAATGAGTTGTAAATTTAGACCCAATTATTACCACCCCTTTGTTGATGGTGCTGATAAAAGTGTTGAACTTTTTGAGGCGTATCACCGCACCAAATCGTAGATTGAGTCCTCCAACCTATGAACTTTGGGGGTAGGGATGAAGAACACGAAGAACACAAGAACAAGGGTAGTTGATGCTACCACCACAGCAAGACACACGATTTAATCCGAGGTTTGGCAATCCCCACAAAGGAGTTCCTACGTCCCCGTTGTTGAGGTTACCACAAAGGTTTCCTCTCTCAAGCAACCACGAAGGTAAACTTGATATATTCACTAAAAATCAAGGGTAATACAAACACTTTGGGCGCCCTCACAAATAAGGCAACACGAGCAGCTACGAAGAACGCCTAGCCGGCTAGGGTTCCAAGAACCCAAGAGTAAAAACACAAATCAAGCCGGCAAGACGAGGAATCCAAGTGCTCAAGTCGTAGATCAAAGTTCCCACTCTCTAATCTCATGTCCCTAGCTTGAATCCTTGAGGGGATGAGTTTGGGAGCAAAGGAGGAGAGAGAGCAGGCGAGCTGGTGCTCGGAAGCTTTCTTTCTCAGATGAAGAATGAGTGGAATAGCCCGAGAGAGAGAAAAGAGAGAGGTAAGGGGTATATATATGGTTTATCCAGAGCAACTACCGGTAGTACTGATGAAACCACCGGTACTATCGGTACCTCACCAAATATGACCGTTGACGTGCATCAGAATATGCAGAGGGAGACATACTAGTACTACCGGTAGTAAGACCGGTACTACCGGTAGTACAAAACTGGGCAGCCATAGACGTGTGCCACTTTGGCTAAAAATAAATATATTTATATAGCCGGTACTACCCGTACCACCAGCGGCACTACCGGTGGTACACAACTACGCCAACTCGCAGACTTTGACTTTGTGAAAATATGCCCGATACTTCTGGTGTACAATTTTAATAAAAGCAGTGCTACCGGAGAGCACCGGTACTACCGGTTGGGGAACCGGTATTACCGATAGTACAAAGTTTCTTCAACTTTGCACATCTCGACTTTCTGAGGAAAATAGCATGGATACTTCTAGTTAAAAACTCCAATACTTCTGGTACTTTCGGTAGGTCAGGTTAGCTGAAGCAAAGGACTTTTCTAAGTGATGTGAGTGCAACGGTGACTCTCCAAACGCTCTAAATATAGACTTGAGCACTTTTAGACCTCGAATTACCAACCTAATTTGTATCCCTCTTGATAGTATGGCGTTTCCTAAAACTGAAGTAAAGATAAAAATTGAGGGCACTCTTGAGTAGAAACGTCGTCCATCCATATAAAATTTAGGTTGCTTATATCACCAAATATTGTCATTTAAATCTTTCAATTTACTAACACCTGCATATTTACTTAGATAAAATTATTAGTCTCTAATTCGATTGTCATTAATTATTCAAAACCCACTTCGGAGACGAATGCACTTACACTATAGGTGAATGCTGATTTATTATAAACAAAAAAGATCTCTAATTTGTTCATTTTAAACCTCAACAACACTAACAAATAAGTCATGTGCAATACTTCTTTCCTCTTTCCTCTCCTTTGCAATATTGGCTTGATGAGCATGTGTAACAAATTGATCCCCGTTAATCAAACTACACAGGAGTTGCATGTGTTTTGAAATACTAACCTCAACACAAAGAAGGCTGCTTTAAGTACCTTTGTGGCTGTACCTTTGATGGCAGAAATTTAGGGGAGACAAACTCACTTCGGCGACGAATGCACTTACAAACTCCCCCTTTTTGGTAATTGATGACAACAAACTTAGGCTTACAAAAAATTGAAAGAATTTGAAGCTTTTGAATCCCAAATTTTATGAAGAGCTTCCCCTAAATGTATGCATAGGATTTTGAATTTCAAATCTTGAGTAAAATCAAGATAACATACATTTAGAGAAAGCTCCCCCTAATTTTGCAATCCATGGGGTGCCTAAGAGGTGTGGGTGACAAGTATACTCCGTGATGCTTATGACAAGATATATCACATAAAGATAAATAAAAGAATATGAATGGTTATGCAAGAAAGAATATGAATTAAAATTGACATAACCATTCTAAAACAACAATCATCATAAAAATATCAAATATAGGCCATCACAACATGATATATCAAATAAGCATAAGTGTTTAGCCTACAAGCATCCATCACACACATAGTTCAAGGTTCACCACATAGTTCACCACGAGATAGAGTTATACATAACCGAATTAATAACTACCCTATTACAATATGGTAAGCCTAACACTCCCCCTTTGGCAACAAGTGCCAAAAAGGGTAGGCAACGAGAAAGAGCAACGGGTAGAGAACCACTAGAAAGATGCAAAGTCATCATCAGGGTGAATGTATCTGTTCTTGCCATGAGGATCTGCAAAAAAAGATGGCATGTACGACGGAGAAACACTGGTGGAGGTGCGGGAATGGTTGACGGGGTTATGGCTAGCTTAATTGCACCCTCATTGTCACATAAGAGTGAAATTTTGGACAGGTTGTAACCAAAGTCTCTCAAGGTTTGCTTCATCCAAAGTAGTTGGGCACAACAAGAGCCGGCCGCCACATACTCGACTTCCACGGTGGATAGGTCAATGGAGTTTTGCTTCTTAGAACTCCAAGACACCAAAGACCTACCAAGAAATTGGCAAGTCCCGGATGTACTCTTTCTTTCTACCTTGCAACCGGCATAATCTGAATCGGAATAGCCAAGTAGAGTGAAAGATGAGCCCTTGGGATACCATAAGCCAAGATTAGGTATGAGCATCAAATACCAAAAAATTCTCTTAACGGCCATGAGATGACATTCTTTCGGATTAGATTGAAATCTTGCACACATGCACACACTAAGCATAATATCGGGCCTAGATGCACAAAGGTAAAGCAATGATCCAATCATGGAGCGATATACCTTTTGGTCCACGGCTTTACCATCCGTGTCAAGGTCAAGATGTCCCATAGTTGGCATTGGTGTGTTGATGGGCTTGGCCTTGTCCATACCAAACTTCTTCAACATGTCATGAGTGTACTTGGTTTGGCAAATGAACGTTCCTTCCTTGAGTTGCTTGATTTGAAAACCGAGGAAGAAGGTCAACTCTCCCATCATGGACATCTCGAACCTCTTGGTCATAATCCTACTAAATTGCTCACAAAGCTCTTTATTAGTACTACCAAATATTATGTCATCGACATATATTTGGCAAATAAAAATATTACCATTAACTTTGTGAGTAAATAAAGTAAGGTCGGCCTTTCCTATCTCAAACCCTTGTTTGAGAAGGAATTCCTTGAGACAATCATACCAAGCTCTTGGGGCTTGTTTGAGCCCATAGAGCGCCTTATGAAGCTTGTAGACGTGGTCGGGATAATGTGGATCTTCAAAACCCGGTGGTTGTTCAACATACACCACTTCGGAGAGGGGGCCATTGAGGAATGCACTTTTCATGTCCATTTGAAACAACTTGAAATCATGGTGAGCAGCAAAGGCAAGTAATATACGAACAGATTCAAGCCTAGCTACCGGTGCATATGTTTCCCCAAAATCCAAACCTTCAATTTGGGTGTAACCTTGTGCAACCAACCGTGCTTTGTTCCTTGTGACTGTGCCATACTCGTTTTCTTTGTTGCAGAAGACCCACTTGGTACCTATCACATTTTGCTTGGGCCTTTCCACCAAGGACCAGACTTCATTCCGGGTGAAGTTTTCCAACTCTTCTTGCATAGCCATCACCCAATCCTCATCCTTTAAGGCATCCTGCACCTTAAGAGAACATAGAGGAAACAAAAGAGTAACGCTCACAAAAAGATGCTAAACAAAAACGAGTCCCTCACTCCACTGCGTATCTTTGGATTTGCCCAAGATCTTTGGAATTCATTTATTTCTTGCAGGGGTGGCTTGTTTTGGCTTTGGTGCATTGTCTCCTATCACATTTTCAACGGGATGGTTTCGTTCAATGGATTGACGAGCTCTTGGGTGAGGTTCTGTCATTCTTCCTTGAATTGGGCCATCATCTTCACTATCATAGTTAATGCCGGTTGGGGAAACTCTATCAAGAGCTCCCCCTTGATCATCATCTTGGTTGTTTTCTTCAACTTGTGGTGGATTTTGATTTGCTTGTTCTCTTGAATCATGACCATCTCTTGATGTGGAAGCATCACCATGGGCATCGGTTGACCCATGATGCATGTATGGTTCATGATGGACTTACACTTATGCATCATCATCATCATCTTGTTCAATGGGTTTTACTTCACCGGTTGCAAGCTTCTTTATCACCTTGTGAGAAGGCTCCTCTTTACCTACAATGTCCATATTTATTTGCTCCCTTTGAGAGCCGTCAGATTCATCAAAAGTCATGTCTACCGTTATTTCAGTAAGACCGGTGGTCTTATTGAAAACACGATATCCATGTTCGTTAGTACCATAACCAAGAAGAAAACCTTCATCAACCTTTAGTTCAAACTTAGAGCTTTTGGATTTCTTTCTAAGTATGAAACACTTGCATCTAAAAACTCTAAAGTAATCAACCTTAGGCTTTTTACCGGTGAGTAGTTCATAGGCGATTTTGTTCATAATCTTGTGAAGGTATAGGCGGTTGATTGCATGACATGTCGTGTTGACCGCCTCCGCTAATAATCCTTCTCCAAAATCTTGTACTCATCCAACATTACTCTTGCAGTTTCTATGAGCGTTCGGTTCTTTCTCTCCACAACCCCATTTTGTTGGGGAGTGTAGGGAACCGAAAACTCATGTTTGATCCCTTCTTCATCAAGAAACTTCTCAATGTTGGTGTTCTTGAACTCCGTCCTGTTATCACTTCTCACTTTCTTTATCTTCACATCAAACTCATTTTGAGCTCTTCTTGCGAACTTCTTGAAGATTTGTTGGGTTTCACTCTTATCTTTCAAAAATAACACCCAAGTGAAGCGAGAATAATCATCAACAATTACAAAACCATATTTGTTACCTCCAATGCTTATGTAAGCATTGGGTCCGAATAAATCCATATGTAGTAACTCAAGTGGTCTTGAAGTTGACACAACGTTCTTTGCAGGGTGTTTGACTCCAACTTGTTTCCCCGCTTGACATGCACTACAAATCCTATCTTTCTCAAAAGAAACATTTGTTGGTCCAAGAATGTGTTGGCCTCTTTGAAGGTTGGCCAAGTTCCTCATCCCAACATGAGCTAGCCGGCGATGCCATAACCAACCCATGCTAGATTTTGCCACTAAACAAGTCTCGGACCCCACTCTACTAGCTTTGAAATCAACTAGATAGAGCTTGCCCTTTAGTTCACCCATAAAGATAATAGAGGAATCCACCCTTCTAGAGACTTCCACACTCTTATCCGTAAAGAGACAATTGTAACCCATCTGACAAAGTTGTGAAACGGATAACAAATTGTATCCTAATGAATCCACAAGTTATACATTTGAAATAGAATTATCATTTGATATAGCAATTTTACCGAAACCAAGAATCTCTCCTTTGCTATTGTCACCAAATGTGATTCTTTCACCTATGCTTTCACTTGGTTGGAAGGAGTCAAACATTTTCTTTGCTCCAGTCATGTGATTGGTTCATCCACTATCTAGCACCCAACATGGTCCACCGGAGGAGTATGCCTACAAAATAGATTTAAGTCTTTGTTTTAGGTACCCAATTTGACTTGGGTCCTAGAGGGTTAGACACATAAGATTTGGGCACCCAAACATTCCTCAAGATTTGCCTCTTCTTGAGAGCGCCCACATACTTTACAATAATTTTACCATCCTTATCCCAACAACACAAATAATCACAAAAGTTGTTCCTTGAGATAGGCACTTGTTGCTTGAGAGCCTTCACTTCCTTCTTCTTGATGTTCTTGTTATCGAAGGAAGTGATAGGAGAAACCTCAACATTGTTTACCTTGTTGATGAGATCAACAAGAGGCACGCTCTTATTGAACTTCACACAAGGCACACCATTTACCATGTTTCTCCCGTTGGCCTTACCATCATACCTATTATAGCCAAGGCCATCCTTTATGTGTGGATGCCTAGGTGCCTTGTAGATTGTGGTTGGTTGCTTATCCTTGCTCTTGCAACCAATGTCCACAATGGCTTTCAACCTAAGAATTTCCTTGTCCTTCTTCTCTAGCTCAACAAGGTTAGTAGTACAAGCATTTATATCAATATTATTGCATCTTTCACATCCTTCACTAGTTGAAGCATTTGAGTCCTTAAAAGAAGTAGAAGTGCTCTTCCAAAGAGTGTCATAGGTTATCTTAAGCTCATGATATTTATTTGTTAAGCTTGTGAGGCTTTCTTGAGCTAAACTATAATCATTCTTTAGACTAGCCAAAGAGTCATTAAGTGAGGCATGTTCCTTAGTCAATCGCTCATGTGAGTCCTTGGCCAAAGACAATTCTATACTTAACTTCTCAACCTTCTCTTTTTCTTTGGTGAGACATGCCTCTAGCCCTTGGTTCTTCTCCCTTTCCACTAGGAGCATGTCACTTTGCGACTCTAAGCATGTCGCATGCTCATCTATGGTGTACTTCAATTTTAAGATTATAGAGGAAGCTTCTTTTCTATATTTTTAATGATTTTGATAGCATAGTTTTCATCAAACTCATCATCATCATCATTAGAGTGAGTGGGAGTGCGGGATGATACCTTCTCCTCTTTTGCCATAAGACAAGTAGGAGTGACGTCGTCATCGTCGGAGAGGTTGGCGAAGAGCTTTGTTGAAGAAGAAGTGTTGGTGAAGAACGATGTTGATGGAGATGATGTATCATGTATAGTAACTGCAGCTACACTCTTCTTTTCATTGTCATTGTCTTCATCACTATCATCATCGGATTGCCATTCTTCACCTATATGTGCTTCATCTTTCTTCTTGCTCTTGTACTTTTTGTCACTTTCCTTGTTGTACCTTGAAATTTCGCCTTTGTTGGGACAATCCGCAACAAAGTGCCAGTGAGACCACACTCATAGCAAAATCTCTTCTTATATTGCTTGTTTCCACCACTACTCCTCATCTTTTTCTTCTTCTTGATCAAGAACTTTGCATAATTTTTCACCATGAGAGCTTATTGTTCATCAAGTTCTTCATCACTATCATTTTGCTTGTGACCACAACATCCTTTGTTGCAATGACTTGATTCACTTGCATGGGATGGCACAAGGGCAATGTTTCTCTTTTGACTAAGTCTTTCTTTGGTCTCATCATCTAGAACCTCATGATGCATGATTTTCTCAATCATCTCTTGTGTTGTCATGGTGGTGTAGTTTTCTCTTTCCATTATCACGGAAGCTAGAATGTTATTCTTGTCTCTATATATTCTACATAGCTTTCTTTCCATAGCTTGTTGATCCCATCTATCACATCCAAGAGCTCTTACTCTATTAATCAAAGTCATGAATCTATCATACATTGCCTTTGTTGTTTCTCCTTCCATCACTTGGAAATTCTCAATCTTGTTTTGGAGAAGCTCAATGTTTCCTATTCTCACACTCTTGTCACCTTCAAATGATATTCTCAAGATTTCCCAAATTTGCTTTGCATTCATCATACCATTTACCTTGTTGTTATCTTCTAGAGTGAGATATTGCAAGATCAAGGTTGTCTCCATGGCATTGAGTTGAAAGTCCAACTCATCTTTGGGTGTCCACTCTTTGGGATCTACGGGAATATTCACACCAATTTCAACCGCTTGCCAACATCTTGCGGCTATAAGATACAACTTCATCCTATGAGCCCAATCGGTGTATCTTACTCCATCAAAAGGAGGTAGCTTGCCGGGGTTGACCTTTGGTATGTGAGTGTTGTTCTTGCTTGTGCCTTCATAGATATAGCTTGCTCTTGTATAGCTTTTTGGTGTCTTGTTTCCATCTTCACCTTCATTCTTCTTCTCCTTGCTAGTTCCTTCTTGATTCTTCTTGTCAAGAATTTCCTTCTTCTTATCTAGTTGCTCTTGCATCTTGTTCATTTGCTCTTCTTGCTGCTTTTGCATCGTGATGGTGAGCTGTGCTGCCACTTGTGCGGCTAATTCCTTCATTTGTGCATCATCCATCTTGGCCATTGTTACACCTCACGCGGTGAAGCATTGAACCGAGGGACCATGACTCTGATACCACTTGAAAGGATCTAATCGGCCTAGAGGGGGGTGAATAGGCGATTATCGAGAACCTAAAACTTACAAACTTAAATGCGGAAGTTAAATACCTACCGGAAGTAGGACCGGAAGTAGCATCAGTACTATCGGTAGTACAAAAACCAGTACTACCGATGAAAACTTCTGGTAGCCTACGAAACTACAGAATCGAAATGAAAATCAGAGTAAAATGAGTTATAAATTTAGATCCAATTGTTACCACCCCTTTGTTGATGGTGCTGATAAAAGTGTTGAACTTCTTGAGGCGTATCACCGCACCAAATCATAGATCGAGTCCTCCAACCTATGAATTTTGGGGGTAGGGATGAAGAACACGAAGAACACAAGAACAAGGGTAGTCGATGCTACCACCACAGCAAGACACACGATTTAATCTGAGGTTTGGCAATCCCCACAAAGGAGTTCCTACGTCCCCGTTGTTGAGGTTACCATAAAGGTTTCCTCCCTTAAGCAACCATGAAGGTAAACTTGAGATATTCACTAAGAATCAAGGGTAATACAAACACTTCGGGCGCCCTCACAAATGAGGTAACACGGGTAGCCACGAAGAACACCTAGCCGGCTAGGATTCCAAGAACCCAAGAGTAACAAACACAAATCAAGCCGGCAAGACGAGGAATCCAAGTGCTCAAGTCGTAGATCGAAGTTCCCACTCTCTAATCTCATGTCCCTAGCTTGAATCCTTGAGGGGATGAAGTTTGGGAGCAAAGGGGGAGAGAGAGCAGGCGAGCTGGTGCTTGAAAGCTTTCTTTCTCAGATGAAGAATGAGTGGAATAGCCCGAGAGAGAGAAAAGAGAGAGGTGAGGGGTATATATATGGTTTTCCAGAGCTACTACCGGTAGTACTAATGAAACCACCGGTACTACCGGTGAGGTACCTCACCAAATATGACCGTTGACGTGCGTCAGAACGTGCAGAGGGATATATACCGGTACTACCGGTAGTAAGACCGGTACTACCGGTAGTACGAAACTGGGCAGCCATAGACATGTGCGACTTTGGCTAAAAATAAATATATTTATACAGCCGGTACTACCGGTACCACCAGCGGTACTACCGGTGGTACACAACTACGCAACCTCGCAGACTTTGACTTTGGGAAAATATGCCTGATACTTCCGATGTACAATTTTAATAAAAGCGGTGCTACCGGAGAGCACCGGTACTACCGGTTGGGGAGCCGGTACTACCGGTAGTATAAAGTTTCTTCAACTTTGCACATCTCGACTTTCTGAGAAAAATAGCACAGATACTTCTGGTTTAAAACTCCAATACTTCCGGTACTTTCGGTAGGTCAGGTTGGCTGAAGCAAAGGACTTTTCTAAGTGATGTGAGTGCAACGGTGACTCTCCAAACGCTCTAAATATAGACTTGAGTACTTTTAGACCTCGAATTACCAACCTAATTTGTATCCCTCTTGATAGTACGGCGTTTTCTAAAACCAAGTAAAGATAAAAATTGAGGGCACTCTTGAGTAGAAACGTCGTCCATCCATATAAAATTTAGGGTGCTTGTATCACCACATATTGTCATTTAAATCTTTCAATTTACTAACACCTGCATATTTACTTAGATAAAATTATTAGTCTCTAATTCGATTGTCATTAATTATTCAAAACCCACTTCGGAGACGAATGCACTTACACTATAGGTGAATGCTGATTTATTGTAAACAAAAAAAGATCTCTAATTTGTTCATTTTAAACCTCAACAACACTAACAAATAAGTCATGTGCAATACTTCTTTCCTCTTTCCTCTCCTTTGCAATATTGGCTTGATGAGCATGTGTAACAAATTGATCCCCGTTAATCAAACTACACAGGAGTTGCATGTGTTTTGAAATACTAACCTCAACACTAAGAAGGCTGCTTTAAGTACCATTGTGGCTGTACCTTTGATGGCAGAAATTTAGGGGAGAAAAAGGAGAGAGGCACGTGAGCAGAGGAGGAGGAAAAGCCAAAGACAGGAAAGGGAAAAGAAAAAACCCGATCCAGTGTATGCTGCATGCTTCACACATGGGTGGGACGGAGGCTAGGTTGGAGGGGGTCATAGATCTCGTGTGCCCGCGATGACACCATATCCGATGACCCAGAAGCAGGGTCCGAGCAAGAGGTGTCGATGGAGGCAGTGTGGCAATCAAAGACCACCAGTAGGAACGTCCCCCGTCAAACGATTCACCCCTTGATGAAGGAAATCTAGGCAATGGCAACAGAAAAGAAAGGAAATACACCAAGCAATAAGCAAGAATTGAGAAAATTGCCCCTGGGACGAGGAAAGAAAAATTTTAGAGAAATGTTTAATTAAAAAATCATCGATCCGTTAATCTACACTATAATTCATTTTAACCCTAGACAGAATATGTTTTTGTACGGTTTTACCCTAACCCTACCGTCAAGTTCAATTTTTGTTCCTTAATTGTGCTGATCGAGTGGCCACGAAGGAGTGAGATATATTCTTAGCCAAGTTTTTAGGACTCCTTACATGCAAAGGATGAAAAGATTAATGGTATGTACATCAGGAGACTCATACCTCGTGTAGGTAGCTAGTCGCGTCGATCGGTGTCGCCGGCTCGCCGGCCGCCGTAGTCAGGAGATCGCTGTGCGTCGTGTCCGGCATCTCCCGCGGTCACGCCGTAGCCCTCAGCCGCCCATCTCGCGTCCGCATCACCGCCGCGGACGAGGAGTCGAAGTCAGAAGTCGCGCCGCTGTGCTCGTGTGTGTGGTTTCTCGCGGACGCTAGGGATTTCATTCTTCTTTTTATAAGAAACGAATGGCTTCTCGCACCGACGCATGCGTGCGCCACCCCGCTGGATGGATGCCACGTGGACCTGGCAGGTTGCAAGCAGAACAAGCATTGGAGGAGTGGATGCGAACAAGTCAACAACCGATCTATAGCGCATGCATCAGAGGAGAGGATTGCATGTGAAGCCCGTTGGAGAATCGTTTCAAGTTGGGCATGCATGCGTCCGTAGCGCACCCTTTTTTTCGCCTCCTGGGAGTCCTGGCCAGCACTCCAGGGCCAAAACTGTTTAACTTCGGATTTGTTTTGAGCATTATGTATGTATATATATTTATGTAAGTAGGTGGAGATGATTTTATCCCCTCCCCCCCCCCCCCGAATTGATTATGTAGACAACCACAAACAAACTATATTACATAAAACTAGATACGGGCTAAAAGCATCTCCATAAGTTTTTCTTGTACTCAACTTATTTGTTGAGTCGTTTGAATTGATCACTTATACCATCCTAACTTATAGTCCTCTCTATTCTCTATCTTTAGATAAGAATACATGATAAGAATATTTGAAGATTTAACTGAAGAAACTGTGAGGAGGATTTTTTTTCATCAAAATCTTTATTTCTACCGTACAAAAGGATATAAAGAGGTCCATGAAGTTGGTGCCTTAAATTTTTGGTTCTCATTTGCATATGTTCATTTTTCTTATTCCCTATATGTATGACATTTCCATTATTTCACTGCTCCTGTTTCTGGTCATAAAAATGTGGAAAAGAAATAGTTAAGGGTTTCCCCACCCATTTTAGGTTGTTTTCATCTCTATTCGAGAGTAAATTTAAAGGCCAAGTATTTAGGAAAGTTTATTGGGTTTGATTTTCTTATGTACATGTTCCCGCACATTTATATAGATAATTAACTACGTAAAATAATGCACTTTTTAGTTCTTTTACTTGCTTCATATACTCTTTCCGTTCTAAATTATATGACATTTTTAGATACATTATATTTACTATGCATCTAGACATGGTGTATAATTAATCATATAGCAAACATCACGTATCTAGAAGTCAAAATATTTTATAAATTAAAATAGTGAGAGCACATGGTAATCATATTATTGTATTGCTCCCAAGCACCATATTAAGACATTATTAATTAACATATGTGCCTTTTTCTTGCAGTCCTTTCATTGGCGTAAAGTTTGAGTGTTTCAAATTTGAAGTCGTACCATCTATTCTAAATGATAAGACATTATAGTTTTTTCTAGATACATTGAGTACATAGCAAAAGCTATGTGTCTAGAAAAGTAAAAAACATGTTATAAATTTAGAATGGAGCGAGTAGATCATAGAACTTGCAAGATTTATTGATTGCCAATAGCAATTCATTTATTTCAAGTATTCATGTGAGAACCTTTTACACTTTATAATGTCTTGCTTCAAACTCTTTTAACTTGTTCTTGTGGGCACGTAATTATGGCATTTGTCTGGATGAAGATTATATTTACGAATTCTAAAAAAAGATTATATTTACGTGTGGACGTGAATAAATCCAAGCGCTAATGATCTTACACAACTCAACGGTGCTCAAATCCAAGTGCTAATGATTTTTATGGCAATTTGGACCTGGCAACTACAGCCAGACAACGATCCAGATCGCAAAATTACCGTCTAGATCTGGACCAAGCAGCTCCACCAGATTCCACGCCGAAATCAACTGCCTGGATCCCAGTGCTTTCAACAGCTTTGCTCCTATAGCATGCTCGTGATAATTTGATGCTCAATCATGTCAAAAAAACATTTCCAAAAGCTAATAATAACTATTTCCTCCTTAGGTATTAGTAGGATCAAACCAAATAATCTTGAATTGGCTTGCTCCTAATAAAAACGTAATGATTTATTGTCCTTTGTTTTGGAAAAAAGTAACCATGCTTTATAGCGAATATAACCATTTGATTATTTCTGTGAACAAAAGTGTTTTCATAACCAGCTTTACCTGGTGAGCTGGCAGTGGTATACTATTGTTCAAGAACTATAAACAACAAGCATTATTACCTGCTTCCCACCAATGCGAAAGATGCACAGAGAAATATATAAAATGTACATCCATGGACATATATGCCTTCAAGCAGTAAACTCAACAATGATTCACTGAAAACATCAGGACATCAACAGTACCTGGAAACTCTGCGTGTTGTTTATTTGCAGGGCTAATGAATGGCAGGGCAGCTCTCCTTTGGAAGGGAAAGGCCAGAGAACTGTTTATGCCCCTCTCAGCCTTCATGCCAGAGGAGAGCTGCACTGTGATTCTCACCCTGATGAGCTACTTCTCTTGACCTCCTTGATCCTTCAACTACTTGCTCTTGATGCCGTTGACACTCAAATTGGGCCCATGTTGATTAAATAGGCCCATGATGGTGTTTAGCCCAATCTAAGGAGAACTTGGACAAATTAATAGTACCACATTGGTTTTTCAACAGGATAAGACCACCCCTACTCCTATAAAATAAGGGGTACATGGCCGATTGATCCCATCCAATCAATCGATCAAAAACCAATTTATCCAACTCTTTTACCCCTTTTCTCTCCTCAACCTCTCTACCTGCTGTCCGGCCCTTCTCTCCACGAGATTGGTTGGCATCTTAGGCGGCCTTGCTAGTCCTAAGAGATCCCTCACGTGCTCCCTCCCGACGGATCCTTCTGGAGGTGGTTCTGAGGTCGTTTCAGCCATACACGAGCTCCACATCGGCCTTTTCGATATCTAGATCGGTTTGGCCGGTTACGCTACATGTTTGCTGCGTTGTAGGTTGTGAAGACAACCTCCTTGGGGGTCCAAAGCCCGCTGTTGTGTTGGCACGGTCGCGAATCGGCGTCAACATACTTTTTGGCGACTCCGCTGGGGACTTCGAGGCGTAAATTGACATATCAATCTACCGGCGACATGGGTGTAGATGGGGATGCAGCGAAGGACGCAAGCGACGTCCATAGTGGCAACATCATCAATCCCACGTCCGTGGAGGAGCTCACACCAGAATTGCAAGCACAACTTCAAGCTAACATGTAGGAACTTCAGAGGGCTTTCCTTCAAGGTTGCTCCAAGGGCCGGCATGACAAGGTGGTGCAATTTAAGGCGCCAAACATTGTTGAAATCTTGGGTACTTCATCATCTAAGCAGGTAAATCCTCAAGACAACGCCCCTAAGTATGATGAAGTTCTCATTACGCAAGCTTATGTTGCTAAGATGATATCTGATAGTGGTTCTCAATTTCGAGAAGCTATGGAAACCTCGTTAGGAAAGATAGCTAATAGGCTAGATAAAATTTAAGGAAAGACAACCGTTTCTAACCAATCTGGTGTCTTACCCCAACCTAAATTTGGCATGCCTCAAGGTTTCTTTCAAAATCAATCATCTGTTAGCGACACTAGTAAACTAAAATTGGTTTCTTCAGCTCCTTCTGCCGATAAAACCGGTCATACTAGTACTAGTACAGCAGGGGGTGCTCAAAAATCGGGTCAATTGCGAACCGACTATGAAGCATCCAAAGCTTCAGGGGCAACACTTTTTTACCCAACCCACCGAAGTCTCCTAGTCCAAATCCTATGCTTGAATATGCTCAGGGAAATGCTTCCGCTGAAATTCATGATATATTGAGCCAATTCAAGAAGGATTTTACTAAAAATCTTAAAGAAAGTTTTGGTGTTCATTTTAAAACTGCACAAAATATGAGCACTAAGCCGTACCCTTCTGCAATTGATTTCATGAGCAATCCTCCTGGGTGAAAGGTACCTGACTTTCAAAAGTTTAGTGGTAATGGTAATAAATCCACCATGGAACATGTCCATATTTATCTTGCTCAATTAGGAGAAGCTGCTAGTCTTGATTATATGAAAATTCATAATTTCTCTTTATCATTGGCTGGAACTGCTTTTTCATGGTTTGTTAATTTACCACCACTATGCATTAGTTCTTGGGTTGAGTTAGAAGAAAAGTTTCATAAACATTTTTATACCGAAGCCCAAGAAACTAGATTATCACATCTTACTGCTGTTAGACAAACTCGTGATGAAACAGTGCTTGAGTTTTTCAATAAAGCTAGAGATATCAAGAATAGATGCTTTCATTTAAGTATTTCTGAAAGAGATCTTGTTGATATATGTTTTAATGGCTTAAATTATAAAATCAAAGTAAAACTCGAGAATGTTCAGTTTGCTAACATGAATCCTTATGGAGAGGGCCGTTTTCTGGGAATCGCGCCTTAAAGACTCTCATGAACATAAGACATCTTTCGAATACACATGCTCTTGGTGCTTTTTCAGATGATTCAGATGATGAAAGTAAGGAGACGTTGGCTGCTAAAATTAGATGGCCACCGGAGAATAAACATGTTAGTTGTCCTTCTCTCAAACCGATTCAAAAGAATCGAAGTGAGGAAGTAAAGTTTACTTTTGATATTTCTAAATGTGACCGGATTTTTGATGAATTACTCAAAATCGGATACATTAGAATTCATTATACTTTGCCTTCTGCAGATGAGATTAAGAGATGCGCTTATTGCAAATATCATAACTCTTATTCTCATGCAACTAATGATTGTAATGTTTTCCGTCGGCAGGTCCAATCGGTGCTTAATGAGGGCCGATTGAGTTTTTCTGACATGGAGATCAACAAGAATCCTTTTCCTGCACACATGAACACAATTGAAGCAGGAAGTCCAGCAATCTTGATCCGACCTGAGCAAGCCGGCAAAGCTAAAGGAAAGAACGTCATTGTCGGCGAACCGCGTGTTGCACCGAATGTTCAAAAGAATTCGGGGCGACAAGTGGTGTTGGAGAAGGATCAGGAAGGCAAAAATGAGCTCACAATCACCGTTGGATCAGCAGAAGCTTTGAGAAGGCAAAGATGGTACGAGACATGCGCGATGCTACAGAGGCCGGCTAGGCCGACTGTTCCAGTCAACCAGGCCGACTCTGAGACGGCTAAGCCAACTGCCCCAGTCGGCCTGGCCGGGTCCAGCACAGGCCAGCCAGAGCCGGCTAAGCCGACTGACTCAGTCGGCCTAGCCGGGTCCGGCCAGATGGCTAAGCCGACTGCTCCAGTCGGCCAAGCCGGCTCCCCTCCTCTAGGCAGTTCCACTTCCGGTGTTCATGTGATTCGCGCATTTTTTCCCAAGAAATCAAAGATTGGTGTTTGGAAGGAGAAAGAGCAGAAAGTCAAGCCACCTATGGTGAAGCGACTTTGTACTTTTGATTGACATATGGCGAAGTACAAGAAACAAAAGGCCGATTCCAAGAATCGGCCCATAAAAAAAGGGAGTCTACACCGCCGAAGCGTGAAGAAAATAAGAACAAGCAAATGGCAATGACTCCATCAGCTGATTCTTCCTTGTAGGTTATTCATCCTCGTGTGTCATGTTGGGGGCCTCCAGTGGCTCTAGTCCCACCAATTATACCAACGCCACAATGGGGACCATGTGGGGTGTAGGTGCCATATCCTCAGGCTCCCATGTTCCAAAGATTGGGAGATGTTGCTGGTCCATCTTCAAAATCTTCTCTCTTTAGCCGATTGGGCAGTCAATCGGGCTTTAGTGAAGTAAATCAAGAGAAGGTGGTTGATATGCAGGTTGAAGATCCTCAAGAAATCAAGAAAGTTCCTACGCAGCAAGTGTACGTGCCGAAGAAGGTTGAGGTGTCCAAAAAACTTGTATATGTTCCTAGTGTCATAATCGGTTCGATGTTAGTTCCTATTTTAAATGACAACAAGCCGATTGTGATTGAAGATCCAGTAAACAAGCAAAAATAAACTACTAAAAAGTTGCTGGAGTTCAAGAGCAAGATAAGCCGCCAAGGGACCCCAAGTACAGTCAACCCAAGTGGTGTCCACGAGGGTTGGATAAAACTCAAAGGCGGAAATTACAGCGTGCTCGGCAAAAGAAATTAAAGAAGGAAGCTCTTGGGGTCGTCGAGGGCCCATTTGTATCAGAAAGCCCTCAAGAGGTTCCACGAAAAACCATCGTCACGACTGCTGCCCCTGCTCAGACGGCTAAGCCGGCCCCAGAACCGGCCAGGCCGACTAAGTCGGCTAAGACGGCTCCAGAGCTGGCTAAGCCGGCCTCCACCCCGGACGCAAGTGGGTCAGAAGTCGGCTAAGCCGTCTGGTGAGTCGGCTAAGATGACTGGATCGGCTAGGCCGACTGAGGAGTCGGCCAGGCCGGCTATATCTGCTGTCTCTGTACTGGTAACTCCCGAATCAGCTATGGTGTCTTCTAAGGCTCCTGTGTTGATTCTTGCAGGTTCTGGAGATCTTGGAGACTCACCTGAGGTCTTTGCCACTGTTGTTGCTGATATGGTGGGTATGGAGGCTCCAGAGGTGCCGAAAGAGGAGATGGTGGACTATGAGCCGTCACCACCGCATGGAGATGTGAATGTAGTATATTTCTCTTCTGACTACTACGTGATCAGCCATGATGAAGAAGAGCCACCAGCAGTAGAATTGGTGTTTGCCATTGAAGATGTTGTATTCAAGAAGCCAGCAGTGCAGGTGGATCATCTCAGGCCACTCCACCTGAAAGGTCACATCAACGGGATGCCAGTGCATAGCATGCTAGTGGACAGCGGTGCTATTGTGAACGTCATGCTGTACTCACTGTACAAGAAGCTTGGTAACAAGGACGAGGAGTTAGTGAAGACCAACATGACTATCATAGGTGTTGGTAGTGAAGCCCCAATTCCAGCTAGAGTATTGCTAATGTTGAGTTGACCATCGGGAGCAAGACTTTGGCTACAGCTTTCTTCGTTGCTGACATCAAAGGGAGCTACAATGTGATACTTGGGCATGATTGGATTCATGCTAATGAGTGTGTGTCATCTAGCTTGCATCAATTTCTCATCCAATGGGTGGGAGATTCCATTGAGGTCGTCCATGCTGATTCATCGGTTGAAGTTGCCACAACCGATGCGTGTGAGGCTGGGGGGCATGGTGCTTTTGGTTGCTTGTCAGGTAGAGACTTGTCTGAGTATGATTTTGTAAGTTTCACTAGACAAGGCTTTGTTCCTGTTTCACTTAAGCTGATTGACAATCGGCTTAGCACCATCATGTAATCAATGGATAATATTGAATGGTTAAAGCGTCGTGTTGAACAGTATCGGGCTGAAAAGACCGATGCCTGTGAAGCTATTGATAACTTTGATGAGCTCAATAAGTTGGGCCAAGGTTTCACGTCGGCTGACCCTTTAGAATAGGTTGATATTGGGGATGGCTCCAAGCCACAGCCGACGTTTGTCAATAAAAACTTGAAAGCTGATTACAAAGCTGAGTTAATCGCGCTTCTCAAGGAATATTCTGATTGTTTTGTATGAAATTATACAGAGATGCCAAGACTGAGCTGAGATCTTATGGAACATCGACTCAAAATCAAGGATGGGTTCAGGTCTGTCAAGCAACATCCATGACGCTTCAATTCGGCCATTCATGACCGAATTAAGGAGGAGATCAATAGGTTGTTGCAAGCTGAATTCATTCGTCCATGCCAATATGTAGAGTGGGTTTCTAATATTGTGCCTGTTGAGAAGAAGGATTCTGGTAAGATCAGAGTCTGTGTTGATTTTAGAGATCTTAATAGAGCCACTCCCAAAGATGAATATCCTATGCCTATAGCCGACATGTTGATCAATGATGCTTCTGGACATAGAGTAATTAGCTTTCTTGATGGTAATGTTGGATACAATCAAATTTTCATGGCAGAGGAAGACACATCAAAGACGGCTTTCATTTGTCCTGGCTTTGTTGGTTTGTTTGAGTGGATTGTTATGACCTTTGGTTTGAAGAATGCGGGAGCAACTTATCAAAGAGCAATGAACTTGATTTTTCATGATCTAATTGGGGTGATTATGGAAGTTTACATTGATGATATTGTGATTAAATTGGCTACCCATAAATCTCATTTAGCTGATTTGCGTCTTGCTTTTGAAAGGATGCGCCGCTATGGTTTAAAGATGAATCCACTCAAGTGTGCTTTTGGAGTATTGGCTGGGAAGTTTCTAGGTTTTATTATTCATGATAAAGGCATAGAAGTTGATCCCAAGAGGATTGAGAAGATCAAGAACGTTCAACCAACTACATGCAAAAAGGATGTGTAGAAATTCTTAGGGAAGGTGACTACTTGAGGAGGTTTATTGCCAATCTGTCCGGGAAGATTATTCCTTTTACTCCTATACTCAAGCTGAAGGATGAATCTGAATTCACTTGGGGGGCAAGTCAACAAGTAGCGTTTGAGGAGATAAAGGAGTATCTATCATCGCTGCCCGTTCTTCGTGCACCTAGGAGAGGAGTTTCATTTAAACTTTATGTTGCTACCAAAGAGAAAATCATTGGGGCTATTATGACTTAAGAGGATGAAGGGAAGGAGTATGTTATTGCTTATCTTGGTCATCGTCTTCTTGATACCAAGACAAGGTATGCCCATATTGAGAAAGTATGCTTATCACTGTACTTTGCATGTAGTAAGATGAGACATTATCTTTTATCAAGTACATGTGTTGTAGCATGTCAGGCCGATATTATCAAGCATATGCTATATCGGCCAATCCTTAGTGGAAGGTTGGGCAAATGGGCATACTCTTTAATTGAATATGACTTGACTTATGAACCATTGAAATCCATAAGAGGTCAAGTTCTTGCTGATTTTATAGTTGAGCATGGTATTGATCTTGATGATGAAGTCAATTACCTTACACCCCGTGGAAGCTATATTTTGATGGATCGGTTTGTAAAGATGGCCAAGGTGTTGGTATTATTCTTGTTTCTCCTAATAATGTTGAGACAGGGATGTCAAGTCGATTGGAGTTTCAATGTACTAACAATCAAACCGAATATCAAGCTCTTATATTCGGGTTGATCATGTTAACTTCTATGGAGGTGCAACATGTTGAAGCCTATGGTGATTCATTGCTGGTGGTGCAGCAGGTTGCTGGTGAATTTCAATGTTTAGATGGATCAATTCGAGCTTCTATTAATACTTGTCTTGACCTTATCTCTAAAATTGCCGAATTTAAAATTCGACATATTTCAAGACATGAAAATCAGAAGGCCAACATGTTAGCTCAACAAGTATCAGGCTTTGACATCAGTGGGTGTAATTTTCATATTCAAGAAAAGCCGATGCATCAAGTTGATCATTTTTTCTATGCAGGTCTGGACAAACCGGCCTGGCTAACTGTTACAGTCAGCCTAGCCGGCCAGCCGGGTCACCAGGTTAGCCTAGCCGGGTCTACTGACTGGGCAGCCTAGTCGGCTAAGCTGACTAACATAGTCGGCCTAGCCGACTCTACTACAGCTGCTGCTGCTGATTCGCCTAATGGCACTCTAAATCTGTCCAGTTCAGATTCTGGTAATTCTAATACCGATTTGGAGGATTGGAGGACTCCCTTAATTAAATATTTGCAGGATCCTAGTGGTAAAGTTGATAAGAGCGTGCGAAGAAGTGCATTCAAGTATATTATTCGGCATG
Organism: Bothriochloa decipiens; assembly: GCA_023333625.1. NCBI lineage: Eukaryota > Viridiplantae > Streptophyta > Magnoliopsida > Poales > Poaceae > Bothriochloa > Bothriochloa decipiens. Next base: position 91,523 of record JALGXP010000085.1, read on the forward strand.
ACGAGCTCTATCAAAGAACTGCTGATGATTTATTGCTCAAGTGCCTAGGATCTGATGATGCAAAGGTGGCAATGGGAGAAGTCCATAAAGGGATTTGTGGTACGCATCAATCAGCCCCGAAGATGAAGTGGTTGCTAAGGAGGGCTGGTTTCTATTGGCCCACTATGATGGCCGATTGTTTTCGTTACTACAAAGGATGTGATGAGTGCCAATGGTTCGGTAATACTCAGATGGTGCCTGCTGCAGAACTCCATCCTATTATGAAGCCATGGCCATTTAGAGGTTGGGGGTTAGATTTCATTGGTCAAATTCATCCCTCATCTTCAAAGGGGCATCAATTCATTCTGGTTGCCACTGATTATTTCACTAAGTGGTGTGAAGCGATTCCTTTAAAGAATATCACTCATAAGGAAGTTATTGAGTTCATCACTGAGCATATTATTCATAGATTTGGCATTCCTCAGTCATTAACTATGGATCAAGGGACTTCCTTTATGTCCAAAGAAGTTAAGAAGTTTGCCGAATCCCACAAGATCAAGTTGGTCAACTCATCTCCATACTATGCTCAAGCTAATGGCCTAGCTGAAGCTAGTAACAAGACTCTAATCAAGCTCATCAAGAAGAAGATTGAGGAACAACCAAGAAGATGGCATGAAACTTTGTCAGAAGCTTTGTGGGCGTATTGCACAGCAAAGCATGGTGCTACAAAAGTGACTCCTTTTGAGCTAGTCTATGGTCAGGAAGCCATGTTGCCTATCGAAGTGAACTTGAGTGCATACAGATTTGCTAAACAAAATAATTTATCTCCTATTGTGTACCATGATCTAATGATAGACAATGTGGATGAAGTGACAGATAAAAGGTTGCAAGCTCTCAAGGAGATTGAAAAGGACTAATTCCGTGTTGCAAGGGCTTATAACAAGAAGGTTCGAAGCAAATCGTTTCAAGTGGGAGATCTAGTTTGGCAAACTATACTTCCTATTGGATCGAAGAGCGGCGAATTTGGCAAATGGTCACCCAATTGGAAGGGTCCTTTTAGAGTGGTTAGAGTCATCTTCGGGAACTCATACTTGCTGGAAACGCTGAAAGGTGAGCCTCTCCTGAAGGCAATCAACGGGAGGTATCTCAAAAAATACTTTCCAAGTGTCTGGCAAGATGCCTAAGTGCTCTACCAAGAAATGGCCGATACATGTTGTAACAACCCAAAAATTCGAACTACAAAATTTTTTGACAAAACCTTGAATGATGTGGTGCAACATGTCATCATCTACCCCTTACATATGCATCAACCCTAGCATGTCATGCATGGCATTCACATGTTGCAAATTAATTAATATCTCATAGCAATGCTCTATGATCACATGTTATATTTTAATGTTTCATTTGTTTAATCATCATGTTGCATTAAAAGAGTGAGTTGGATTTTTATTTGGTTTATGTGTTGATTATTAAA
>JALGXP010000841.1:0-21594 GCA_023333625.1 Bothriochloa decipiens
CAACTTACAAGATGAACTGCTCCAAAGTTCCCCTGCCTTTTTTTTTTAACATCAGCAGCAACTAGAGAGAGGAGACACGAACCTCCCATCATCTAACGACTCACCTAAACTACAACTCATCAAAACGTAACACAGCAAACATGCCGGTGAATCGTACTGGTGAGCCAGCCTACCTATGTGATACGGGCCCAAGTGTGTCTGGATGCGCTCGCAAAAGGCCAGTCTCATCTTAACATGCATTGGTCGTGCGGTGGACGATAGCTTCCTGTCCTCCACAGCAATATATCCACAGCAGATGCAGCCAGCCAGTGTGAGAATTTACAAACTCAGAAGTCCCACCGGTCAAGCTGCAGCCTAGCTTCGGCCATATCCTTCTGCGCCTTCCTTCGCCGATAGAAAATCGGACAATCCCGACTGCAATGGTTTGATTGCACAAAAGGAGGTTTTAAGCTTGTGACTGGAACGAAGTAATGAGGTGTTGAATTGAGTGCAAAACAGCAAACCTTGTGCAGAGAACATCCTGGTGCAGAGATCCTTGGCACTCCTGGCATTGCGTCCATAGCCTCCCAAAGAGCATCTCCAGGTCAGAAACTGCATGCGTCAAAATTTGATCTGTCAGTAGTGAGCTCCGGGGCACAGTGCTTTCAAACATAGATGCATTTTAGAGTGTACAGCATATACCATTTGCTACTGTTTTGCAGTACAACTCTGCTTCTCTTCCCTTGCAATGTGAGCAAAGTGTCTGACTGGCACCACTGCAGGTAGAAATTGAGGAAGAACGTTTAGGTGTTTATATAGTAACTGATTGCATAGGTTTTAGCATCTGCATTGTACTGCATGCGTCACCTGATAACAGCTTTGCACCCAAGACAAGTTAATTGTTTCTTTGCAAATTTCATTATCCCGCTGTTTGAAGGAGTTGAGATTGAAACAGATCTAGTGTGGCTTCCATGAAGCAATTCTTTGCTAGCATTCTTCAGAATTGGCTCAAAGATCCTCAAAAGTGGCTGCCGGTTGACAAGCAGTGAGTTACAAAAAATAAATGGAAAGCAAAAGGGTGGAGGCTCTGAACACTAGGTGAAGCATCGGACACAAACCTTGCTAATTTGGTTCTCAAGGTAGTATTGAGGATCAATAGGTATATTATTGTCCAAAACATAAATCGGATCTTCTGATTTCTCATATGCCTGCATGCAGAAAGACAAAATGTATCAAACATACTAACACCATATGACAGATAATACCGCAGCATACGATGCGGACGTTTTTTTATACCTTTGCCCCTTTTGCTGCTTTAATTATAACATAAGGAACACGGTCACCAACAGTAGGTGCAGTAGCTGGATCTCTCTGCTCAAGAAAACCATGATTTTTCAGCAGCTTAATATCATCAAGATATGGTAAGAACATCTAGGGTTCATACCTTTCGCATCCTCTCAGCAAGCTCCACATGAGCAGCTTTTACTGCATAATCTTCTCCCGTTTTTGTCAAACCCTGTGCATCTTAAACAGTCAAAAGAGTTGCAACACAGAATACAAATTCATCTTAAAACAGCTGAATTTGCGCACCTTTGTTATGACAAGAAGAGACAAGTCAACACGATTCATTAATAGATCAGATATGGTGTTCTTGACATATTGGACTGCACCCGGAACATCACGGTCCACCAGTATTTTATGAAGGCACTCAGTTACCAGGTTCTTTACCAATAAACAGTTGTCCCTTCTCACAGTTTCAATACCTGCACATAACGATACAAGACATATGAAAGCAAGAACTACTAACATATGTGCTCCAGTGCTCCACTTCCAATGAAAATAGTTCACATTTTAAAACAAAAATAAATACCTTTTGCATCCATTTTATCAAATTTCTCAGGATTCGTCCAGTACAAACCAGCATATCTCTTCTTGCTGATCAGAAGGTAAGGAAAATAGACCTTCTCAAACTCCAGCTTAATGGGCTGCAAGAAAGATATCATAAGCAACGTGTGAGTTGGAACTTAGATGAAAAGCAAACGAAAGCTTAGCTGGATACGTTACAGATTGCTTCAGAAAAATTGTCATCCAGGTCAGTTGACTTAAGTTATAAAAATATGTGCCACAGGAATATAACATGAAAATCAGATAACTCCTAGTGCCCATTTATAAGATAAGTCAAGGAACTACAAGGCATCACAAAAATTACAATTAGAAAAGGTAGTTGCTTTGTAACACAATAAAAGGTATGGCTAGTGTTTTGCTCTTCTAAAAGGAGTGTGGACAATTTTTCACTCTGTTTTGACCACACTGTTTCAAATTTCCTATATTTGGCCAGATGGGAAGAGAAGTACAGACAAAGATTGGGACAGATAGGCGACCAGATAAGAATTGGAGTTAATAAAGCTAGAAACTACTACGAGAGGCCATTGGCCATAACCTTGAAGTTAGATGTTTAAGGGTTCCGATTTTTTTCTTAAAAAAAAAGGAGCATTTTCATAAATCGTTTCACTGTTCCAAATAAGTTTCAGTGAGGTCATGGTTGGAGCTTGATCACAAAAAGGTCATGGATGTTGTATCAACTATGACAGTTCTACAATGAGGACAGACAAACCAATATTCTACACAAGTGCTGTATAACTCATTCCAAAGCCTCATGTTTATAAGTGTTTCTCTGTTCACCTTGGTAAAGGTTCCACTAATATAATCTGCAGCTTCTCTTCCTAACTTCATTGCATCTTCAATCGTAGAAGCACCAAACTGTACCATTACAGAATCAGTGTCCCCGTAAATTACCTGCAAAGTCACCAAATTTGCTGTATATCAGAAAATGAGTGAAAGACATCTTCGAACCCGCAGGCAAGAAAGCTTGCTGATAAAAAACTGACTACAGTGCTAATACATGACTTCCAAGAAATTGAACATAAGGGAGAGCAAGATATCATGTGAACAAGGTCTTGAGCAATGCTCGTGAATCTTGAGTGCACAATGAACTCTAATTCAGTGTCACTATGCTGATGTCTAGCTAAAACTAATGGAATCAAATTTATGTGTGCCCAATGTATAGTGTCAATTTTTAGATAGTGGTTTGCATGGGTTGAACCTTTTGTATATATTGGGTTCCTTTTCAGTTGATGTCCTTAGAACATCAGATATCATAGGGCTGCAATACTCATAGATAATCATTATTCAAGAATATGCAAGGTATCACATAGAACAAGAGCAAAAGCTGAAGTCTTGAACTTTGTGAGATCAAGCATAAAAAATTAACTGGAAATCTAACAGATCTGTATAAAAACAATAAAACACTACTTTACCTCTGCATTATGCCCATAAGCTCCTACTGTTGTGAATTTATCTTCAACAAGCTTTTTTGTATGTTCAATCATCTGTCGCCCTGTATGACCAAAATGCTTCAGTGCAAGCAACTCAACATTGAAATTGCTAGCAACCGTACAATGAATTTATTAATTATGTTAAACTAAGGCTTACCGTAGCTGGTCACGCTTGAAGAAATCTCTAAGCAAGGTAACTGACCAACAGTTGCTCCAGTGAAACCATAAACTGAGTTTGCACTTATCTGAAACATAAGCAATTCAACAATGTCATTATTCAAGTAGTTCACATTTGAATCAATGTTTTGATGGAATAAAGGGGGAAAAGATATGGAAGTACTTTCAGTGCAAGCTGACGACCGTCAAGAACAGCCCTTTCGAGTGGATCCTTTGCTTCCTGTGAACAAATAATTGGCGAGTTTAACATGGGATATATCTAGCACCACATGAATATCTAGCTTTGCAATTGTGGAAGATCTTCAATACTGCCTCTGTTCTAAATTGTAGGCCGTTTTGGATTTTCTAGGTACAAAGCCTGGATATACGCTATGTCTAGACACCAATAAAAAACTATGTATCTAGAAAAGCCAAAAAGACTTGCAATTTGTCAAGAAAAGCCAAAATGACTTAGAATTTGAAATGGGGGGAGTACAACTTTCTTACAGATGCATTGAGAAAAATACCTTTAAATCTGCTTTTGCCCTTTTCCGAGCTGCTAATAATTCTTCAAGGATCTCAGGAAGTATACCCTGATATTGTGTTCATAATGTTGGTTAGAAAACACATCTTCTGTCCAAAACACCTATTACTAAGACAGGATGCAAGTACCTTCTGTAGTTCTGGTTTCACAAATATTTCACCAGATGGGGTTTTATTGAGGCTTTCTGGAGGTAAGTTGAGTTTACGGGCATCCTCAGGGGGCACCTCCAAGATTAAATAAAAACTAGTAAATTGTCATCCATTACAGAGACCAAAGTTCTTTTTTAGAGCACGCAGAAATAATTATAACTATATAAGCATCATAAATTCACAGAAAAATTACCAAAGTACAGTAGCAAAGGTTATATGCCATCATGATGGACGGATACAAAGAAGCAAAATCCAAAGTTGCGATGGGCTTCTCATAAAATCCAGCCCTTGCCTCCAAAACCTAAAAATTGAAGAAGACAGATTACAGCAAATCCTTATAGTACAAAAGAAAAAAAATAAAATTAAATTGTTCATTGCATGATCAATTCAGGTGGAGGAAAAACTGATGAAAATTTCTGGCCTCCCAGATGGAAAGATTGCTGGCATACACAAAAGCATGTTTCTAGAGTGGAAACCCCTGCATATATATTTCAGTTCCACATGCATCAAGAACAAATTTTGCAATAAGTGTGGATAGCTTAAATGCTCAACTAGCTATCTAGATTTTCTTTAGCTTGGAATGACAAATATGTATACCCTCAGTTCAGGGCAAGCAACGCAAAGATAGTTTCAGTGTACAAAGAAAACTAAAAGTTTGTAATAGACAGATAGAAATATCCTAATAATAACTGCAATAGCCATGGACAGGAAATGCCAAATGGACTACAAATGCGCAGATAATGTCCTTCAACTTACAGTTGCACCCTCAAAGGTATCTTGCGCAGAACCTTGACCCTTGATATTTGGTATAACAAGGTTTTTCTGTTTTGCTTTCCTGAGTAGTTGCGAGAGGACCTGTGGTTCAAATGAAACTATTTTTAGGGTACTAGAGTGTGATATTTTCAATAGCATGATTGGCTTGTTCTCACCTTAATACTTTGCCCCCTTGAAAGTAGAAATGAAATGGGAACACCAGTGACCCTCGCCATTTCCACATAATTGTAGATATACATCAATTTATCTAACAGTCTTTGAGGAAGATAAGCATCCTGTTTTTACAAAGGCAAAAGTCAAAACTGGTTTGATGTAGGCTCCAAAAGAAATGCTACAATCAGCTTACACATTTTTCTTGAACAAGTAGGAGAGAAATCAGCTGATACAGTGAATTCAATAATAGCACTGTTTCATACTAGCCTGTAACTTAGCTACTGGCCAGTAGGAAGTTGAAAAGAAACACATAAATATACTTAACTATTTTCCAAAGCCCTAGTGTTGCTGAGAAATTTCCAAAGTGGAAAATTGGTGCTCAAACATTGACATTGTAGTTCTTAATGTTTACATTCAAAAAAATAGTTTTTAATGTTAAAAGTGATGTGTAGAGAAATATGTCAGTATTTATTTAGTGGCCACAGCTTACCAACATACTGTGTAACCAACATACTGTGTAAAACATCACCAGTTCCAGTACCAATTAAAACAAAACAGAATATTTAGTTGACCTTCAAGCAATAAACTGCCAGCCGCCTTCGTGTCTCTGAATTTCCATTTTGAAGATCAGATATAATTGAATGATGAACATCTTCTTTCTGTGCAAAAATTCAATAATTAGGAAAGAAAAGGAAAGGGTTCTAAAATGAAGGAAAGAATATTAGAATCAATCATCGTTAGTAGATAGTAACAAAAATGATATTTATGGATACAAATAAATCCATCTACATAGGTAATTTTGCAAAAGAACATCAATTCTCTAGAAGACTGAAGACATGCCATGCAATCAGCAATATAGAGTCAACACCATCAACAGCAACAATAGGAACCATAGCAAAGTCATTTATCGCAGGCCAAAACTAACACTGATCAAAACGAATAAGAGTTCAAACAGAAAGGCCATCAAATGATTATGAGTACAATGACTGACAGCAACAAAGAGCACTTGAGATGTTTGAACTTACTTGCTCCCCAAGGAAGTGTGCTGATACAGAGTTCAATGAATAAGAACTCAGCTTGTAATCCCGTTGCATAGCCTAAATTATATCCGATAGTGAAGATAAAGAAGCAAATGAAATAATCTCTTAAAAACAACAATGATTTAATTGTCAAGCAAAAGTAGACCACCCAACCTGCAGGAGATCAAATTGCACTCTTCCTTCAATAGTAACATCCTTACTTTCACGCACACCATATTGCCTGGATAAGTACAACGGCCTCATCATTATTTTCTTTTTACATAAAAAAACTTGAAAAAAACTTTCATTTTCATTTCTATTTTTATAGGATGAATTTCATTTCAAGTGGCAAGTCAAGAAAGTCCAAAGTATTAACATTTAGTAAATAAGTGACAAAAAATGGAAAGAGTTGTGATGCGTAAACTGTAAAGAGTTAGGAACTGAGGATTGTGAAAACCCTGGACATGATGTAGATCTAGAGCAGCCTAAAGCTCTCTTTTGTACTAAGAAACGGAAATACAGTGGTACCATGATGCAGAAAATATGAATACCATAGAAACTGAATGAAATGTATAAAATATGAACATGCTGCTCATTAAAGGGAACCATAAGATCTAAAAAACGAGCGACTTATCTCCTTTAAGACAAATGAGCAAGATTTGTATGACAGCTAATTCAGAATCAGAAAACAGATGCATTGCTAGAATCAAATAAAGCATAAAAATGAAAACATGATACCCACATTCAAGAAGACAATAAAACTAAACATCATAGTGTTTCAATGATAAACTAGCCCCCACCACCCCCAAAAAGAAAAGGAAATAGTATAAATGTCACTATTAAGGGACTACAGAATATCGGATAAATATTTTATTGACTAAGACAATTGAATGATAAAGGCAAAGTAGTAAATATTAAATGCCATAGGGAGAGGTACAAGAAGTGACCTCGAAGAAAAGGTCGTATCACGGACACGAACACGACTATTTCTGATTCGGCCAAGTATTGGGAACTCTGATATCTTGAGAACCTCAGCCCTCTGCAAATGTGTGTAATCAAATTGTACTGAATATGGCTGATTGTCAAGTTGGTCTAAAAGGTTCTTAATACTCTACAGATGTTACTGACCTCAATAAGATAGGGCATGTCAAATTTGCAAATATTGTATCCGATTATGATATCAGGATCCACTTCACGTATGAAATCCTGCAAATTATTTACAAATAGCTATTAGATTATTTTTCGGTCAAGTCCTTTGTCCACAATCAGAAACTGCATTTAACCTCTCTCCTTTTGAGGAATAAGTGTGTTTAACTTTTTTTTTCTTTTGAGGAAGTTTAAGAAAAAAAACAAATGGTAACCACATGTAGCAAGTAAAAAGGTAAAAAATACAAAATGTTGATACAAGAAGCAAAGAGAATGAAACCAATACTAGGTCATGAAGAAAATACCATGGATAAAGGCACTATAAATACGTTTTTTCAAAAAAGATAAAGGAAATATGCAACCATACGTCACATTCAACTGAATTTGACAACTCCAAAGATAGCAGCACATACCCTCCATGCAAGAAGAATCTTTCTCTCTGTATCATATGACATAACATCGACTCCCACAATAGGAGAGCATGATTTAAGAGTCATGACATTCCGTACAAAAGGTTGGCCTTCTCCTTGATGTGTCACCAAGTTAGCTATCTATTTAAATTAAAAGGAATAAGTCAATAAATTGTAAACATAAAGACCTTTATTGAATTAAATGGTACCCAGTATCAGATACATGAATAACATGAATAATGAACTCGACCTGAATAACAGGATCATGAGTTGGTTCTGGGAAATGACCTTTGCGACCAGCACATTCAATATCAAAACTTAATATGCGAAATGGGGCCATCTTAGAATATTCTCCTTCAGCAGCATAGCTTACCAGATCTGAGTATCTGTTAGTTGTATTAAGTATAGACATAGCTGAACAACACTACAGTTTAGTAAATAGATGAAGCATTCAATTAAATACAGAAGGATACAGGCAATCTAGCTCTAGCTGACAATAGGACATGAGACGGGCTGCCTTCCTGTATTTCCCAGCAGGAAGTTCAATCCAGTTGCCACCAACAATATTGCAATCAATCATGAATCTAAGGGCAAAAAGAATGTTGCTTTCATATGTCAGGAAACTCTTCGAACCAAGGCCTTCAATTGTTATGCCCCTTTCCAGGATACCTATAATGTGCAAATGTATGCCATTTAAGCCAGGAAAGAGGAAAACAACTACTATTAACTTGGATGATCAGAGAAATAAAGTAAAGATCATACAATGACATGATAATACATTGACATGGAATCAAAAAAATTGTTCTGTAGGTTATCCATTAAACAAATAAAAGATAGTAAGGTCAATCTACAATACTTAGAAATAATAGCTGTATTGTCTCTTAAGGGTGCCACTAACCACGACAGCTAGCAACCATGGTAGGCAAAGCGACTACTATCTTGAGGAAAGGCTGAGATTGCTGTGTTTGGTAATGCATAATTGTCTGCTTCTGCACAAGCTCAACTCTCTTCACGAACCTTGGAACACTGCTGCTTCTATTTGACTCCTTCATCCTCCCCTGCAGTACAATTTCAAGAAACCATAAGGAAACCATGTACTGCCAAAGTGCCCTGTTTCCTTAGAAGCTCAGTTTAAGGTATGATTGTAAGTACAAACCTCTAGTGTTTGGTGAAAGCGTGATATATCATCAGGACCCATCCCTGAAGGACAGCCAATATAGAAATATGGCTCAAATCCATGCACCTGACAGCATATGCTGTGACCTACAAAAGTTACATATAAAGCATCAGAGGTCAGCAAAAAACATATGACAATAATAATTCTTTACTGAAAGATAACAGAGTACTCAAGATATTACCTTCTCTGGTAACGCCAAAAATCCTGAGTATGGCTGCCGAACCAGATGAGTTGGGGAGCAATTCTTTGTGGCTCTCACCAATAACATAATCTATTTCCAACTGCTGAAAAGCTAGAATATCCAATACAAATAGAAGAGTAAAAAATGTAAGATGAAGCCAAATATCCTGAATATATGGTCATACAAGTTCAAATTAAAACAAACTAGGTGACTATCTATTTAAGTAGAAGAAACATTGAATCTGAACGAGCATTGAGCATGTACAAGAGGACTGTTAAGCAAATCCTGAGTTTGAACTTTCAAGGCTATAACTCATAAGTGAATGAAAAGTGTATAAACATATATAAATATATAACAAACGTAAGTTTGATAGAAAATAGGTTCAATTCACAAATTAATTCAGATGTACCAACATTTGGAAAACTGCTATGTGATTTTATGATCTTCTGTATCATGATTGATTTATAATATCAATCTCAGATTTGCAGGTGATACAATCAGAATTTTAAGCTAGGACTATGAAAGTGCACAAGACAAAAATTAGAGGTCTATGAGATACTTCTAGGAAGCAGGAGTTGTACTAATCTTTACAAGTGAAAACCCTTAACCCTTGATTTGAAATTTACATCCATGATTCATCGATTGCAGCTAGTCGCATCACTCATAATTAGTAAAACAGTCACAGCTCTAAGGTGCCCCAGACACTGAAAAGGTGTGTCTTTCTTCCAGTCCTAAACTACCCAGGGACCCAAAAATGGTGAACAATAAACTTCACTAGTCAACCTGATATACAAACACACAAACAAGTCCAAAATAGTTTGCTCATTTTTGCCCAAAATTTCACCGAAGGACCATGGTCCAAAGTTCCTGAACGCTACAAATCCCAAGAGAAACCACATATGACATATCTGCACAAAAAAATTGCCGAGCCCCAGACCGCATTAAGGCACTTAACTAACACTGCATTGCCAAAAATATGAGAACCCTATCCAAATGACAGTTGGTTGACAGCAATCATTTTCAATCAGCCACTGCAGTACTGAATTGAAATCCAAACCCCAAGCCCGAACTCACTCCCCACGCAGTCTGTCAGACCCAACCAATCCATCTCGGGACACTGAATCCATTAAGACCCGGATCAGGAGGGTGAGCGCCGGGAGAGAAAAGGGAGGCCGGGTCGTACCGACGGCGCGGGAGCACCCGGCGGCGAGGTCGGCGGGGAGCGCGGGGCGCTTCCACCGCGCGAGGCGGGACGCAAGGGCCTCGTCGCGCTGGAGCATCAGCAGCGCCGCCTCGTCCTCCGCCAGGATGGCCTCGTCCAGGAACACGTCCTCGTCCATCATGTCCTCCTCCGCGCCCGCCGCGGGAGGAGGCGGCGGCTGCGGCGTGCCGGGGCTGGGGTTGGCCCTCTTCGCCGCCGCCCCGGAGGGAGCGGGCGGCGGGGGACCACCCCGCCGCTTGCCGCCGCGCCCGACGCCTGAGCTCATCGCCGGATTGGGGGACGGGGGTGGGACCGGGAGGGGGAGGGGGAGGCGGGAAGTGCGGGGACTGAAATTGGGGCTCCCGCCATTGCTGGGGAGGTAGGGTTTAATACCAGAGAGGCGGAGATGCAGAAATGCGCCTCCCCTACAATGGTTACGTTAATTGTAAAGACGTTAACTTGGTTGTGTTCATGGGCATCTGACGGGTGTTTGGTTAAAGTTTAGTTGAACAGTTGCTAAAAAAAATGTTTAGTTGGTTAAAGTTTAGTTGGACAGGATCCAATCTAGTTTTTAGGATGGAACCGACTTTCTTTCGTGTTTAGTCAAAGGTGATAGGACGATTCTTGGTTTTTTGTTTGAGAATAAAATATTCAAGATAGCAAACCTGATATGTATAGTCTACCTGACAATCTCTTTGCCTCTTTTCTGGGATCACAATGGTTCATAGGGCCCACTCGTCGCTCAATGAGCTTTTCTAGGGGCGGGAGGACCTCTACAAGATTACCCCTCCATCCCACTTGACTCTAAACCAAACACTTCTAAAATGAGGACCACCCCTCATGGTCGCATGAATTTGACACCTAATAAAGTCTTTGCTTTAATTTTATAACTCCCCTAATACTACTCTTACATGACCTTTGTTCCCGTGTAAAATTGTTGCATTGCGGGAGAAGAAGCTAAGGGCAAGTGCATTGGTGTTGTCTCGTAATTTGTCTCATATAATGCCACGTAATTTAAGATAATTTAATAGACTATATATATAATGGTTGTTGTTTTAAGTTATCTCATAGCAATTCGTAATTTCTTAATTTATAATAGAGTAAAAATAGGATTGTGAGGTGCATGACAACAACAACTCATACAATGGTAAAATAGTTATCTCATACAATGCGAAACAACTACCTCATCCTCTCTCACCTCTCTCTTTCCTCCGTATTATCAAAAATCCTACGTGCCAATGCATAAAACAACGTATGAGACTGCTTATGTGTAGCAATGTACCTGCCCTAAGTGTGTGGACGCTTGAGTGCCAACAACAGACCTCCACGTCGTCAAAATAGAGCATTGGCTCATACACAAAGCACACGATGATACAGGTCTTCCAGTCTCGACATGTGCTCAAGTGACAACCCCAGTGGCGACGTTGAGAGGCGGCAGGATAGCATCTATCTTAATAATCTAAAAAGATGTATTTGGGTAGCCCTATTACCAATTTAGTGCTTGTCCGTGTGATCCCAAATTCAAGGGAACGTACTAGAGATGCTTTTAGTTAAGGCATTGAGTAAAAAAAGAAAAACAGACGTACAATATGAATCCTATTTTGAATCTAAATATGCGGATATGGGGGTTGGGGCTTTCCATGACATATTAGCCCTAGCAAAGCAAAGTACCTATTTTCATTAATATTTCGTACTCTCTCTCTCCATTTATTTTTACAAGGCTTATTAAAAATTGGAGAAGTGTAGTCTGACAATCGACTATATTACTGCTGTAAAACATAATCGATATATGAAATTTGAGCAATGGTTGGTTAGAATTTATGAAATTTGCAACCCTTTTTAATCCTAATAAAACCCGTATTTCGAAGTGGAAAAGATACCTTTTTTACCTTGTTCCAGTTTTATTTAGTACGAATTCACATTGAACGAGGAATAATCTATGTATATATATTTAGCATGTCTGCCCCGTCTTATGTGATATTTTTTACACTCCGATATACGCTACTACATACAAGCAAAAAAGTATAGTTTTTTTTGGTAGCGAAAGAAGCAAAAACTAGTGTGATGACATGAACGAATGGGCCTGCTTATGCGGTGCGCAACGGCCCGTCCATTTTGCATCATACGGGCGTACGAGGAAAGCGGGCTGGACTCATTACTTGTCTCGTCCCATGAATATCTCTTGACCATGCTGAAGATGGTGATGATCTGATCGACCAAAAGGATTGTATACACGACTACACGAGTATCCACTCTGGCATGAGTTCTTAAAAGAGACTCACTGATGCATCATCCAAATCTAATCGTTTCAAAACGAATAGGCGCATAAACCAGCTTAACTACTTTTTTGTTAGCATAATATCTAAGCACCTGGAGCAAATGGCAGCATCTTATCCACACTATAATAAGTACATATAAGCACCAAGTAGAAAAATGACAGAAACAAAAATCTAGTCAAATTAAAGTCATACATCTGCACCCAGCACCCTGATCACCGCGATTGTACGCACACGTACATGCTCTAAGGCTGGTTGGACCTCTATCTGTTTCTCGTCAGCTTGCAAATTCTCAATCCTCGTTCCTAGTCGTCGCACGGAGGCCGCAGCATACACGAGAACAGACGGCCCAAGATCTGGTCCCTGATCGCACCACACAAGCGCCCCACGGCGGCGCCGGCGCTGCAGCCTGCCGCCGCCGCCGACGGCTGCTGTCCCAGGTCGACGTCCACGAACTCGCCGGCCTCCTCCTGGTGTGCTCCAGGCCGCAGCGGTTGCGCCGTGGTTGCCGCCAGTTCTGACATCGTCGATGATCTCGCTCGTCGGTGGAGGACGAAGAGTAACAACACACCCTTTTGTCACGTGCCTATGTGGCTTCAGCTACCTGTAACCTGCCTGATTTGCTGATTATAATTAAATCAAGATTAATAAGGTGGCTATATTATAAGGATAAAGACATATACATCATGTACGCACGACTCCGATTGCGACAAGCTGCCGGATTAATTACGTACGAAGCGGATTATATTAACGCTCGGATTTACAGGCACCTAGCTACCACCATGCAGGCCACCACTGTTCCTAGTGGATTTCGATGAACGGACTCGATCGATCTCTGCTCACCACTCCGAGAAGGAAACGGCGACGAGACGACGTACGGAAGCCTTGTTTTTCGAAAGACCGTACGGAAGCCTTGTTCGAGCGAGCTAATTGAGCTCCCCAACATACGCAAATAGAGAGACCAGCAGGACGTACCACACGTGCTGCTAGTGATCAGTTCAGGCAAATCACAATGCTGATCGAAAGTCGAAACTGGATCTATCGAACAGACCGAATATCCATCGTGGGTCGTGTAGTTTGGATATATACCTCGGCGCATGCAACAACGTGGCACAACACGTACGACGGACGTTCTAGCACACTGCACAAACATATCTTAAAGTTAAATGCTATATATGCCACGTAATAAGCATATCATACATGAAGAAGGAAAATGTAGCTACGAGAAGAAAAAAAAAACAAATCAATTAAGAAAGCGCCAAAACCTCGATCAATGATGTTCGTGAAAGCAAATGTTCTTTGTTCTTGAGATTGAGGACATTGTTCATCTTTTGCTTGTCGCAGTGCTCTGCTTTATGTTTTCCTTTGCCTCAACACTCAAGCTCTCCACTGCGCATTCCCTCCATGATCTTTTTTTTCCCGTATATGGGAGCCCTAGCTTTGTTGCTATCTTGTTCGATAGCCTTCATGCATGGCACCACACATGCGTTTCTTGTTAGCTTTAAACTTTAAAAATTATCTTTATCTATTTTTAATCAATTAGGTTTTTTTAGCAACATTTCTAACCAACCAGTAATCTTTATCTTTGTCTCCTATACAGATATATAGGAAAAACTTTTCCCCCTCTCCCCCCGTCATTCCTCCTCCTGGGAGCGGCTCGGGCAGGCCAAACCCTAGTGCCGCCACCCCCACCTCCCCCTCCCCTCCTGCCTCGCCGCCGCCCAAGCGGGGTGCCGGAGGTCCGGCCAAACGCGAGGATGGCGGCGGCGGGGCTTTTCCCTCCTGCTCGCTCGGCGTGGCGGCGTTTTTGTTGGTGCGGTGGCGGGCTGGTGTCACCGGCGGGCAGATCCGCCTTCCCCCAGGCTGGAGCAATGATGGAGTGGCGGATCCGGGGGGTCCTTACCCTTCTCCGTCCATTGGCCGAGTGCAACAGTTGTGCTGGGGCTGCGGCGGGCCGGAGTGTCGGTGGGCGTGGTGGCTTGGCCGATGGTGGCTTGCTTGGATAATTGCTAGCGACGCCGTGGTGGTGTGGCTGTCAGTTGCCAAGCCGGGTGGTGTGGCTGGAAACCTAGCTATTTCCTGAAGGCCAAGTGGTCGTGGCTCGGCGCGGCGCAAGGAAGGAAACAACATGGGGACGCAGATGTGGTGGTATGGTGGCAGCGCAGAGTGCGTGGCGTGGCGATGGGCAGCAAAGTGGAGGCTCGGTCGATGACCCAATCCGGCTGGGCGAGGAGAAGGCAAGGTGGTGAGCTGTGTTGTTGAAAGCTTTGGGTCCGTGCACATGGTGCAACTATGATTCCAGTGGTGGTGAGGATATTAAGGAGCGGCTCGGTGGTACCAAGGACCCTTGACGTTGAAGCAAGCCTGGATCCTTGGTGAGTCTAGCAGCGGGAGTCCGAGGCCCCCGTGCGCTTTAAGGTGGTCGTCCGAGGAGTGGTTTGGAGTTGAGTGGAGATGTGCGGCAGTGGATGTGGCGAGCCCCCACACATTTGAGTTGCCTTGGAGGTCCAGGATCCAGTGCTTTGTTTCGGTCGTTTGGTGGTTCAAGGCGAGGGGTCCTGCATGGCGGTGGCCTCTTCGACGGGGTGTTGTGGGCTTCTTCGGACCTCTGCCGTGGCTAGGAGTTCGGCGATCATGTGTGTGACTTGAGGTTGTCGACGACATGGTGGGGGAGTCGTGGTAGCTACACGATTTGTAGCGGACTACGGCAGCTAGTTTTGCATGGCAGCGACTAGTTGGCGTGGAACATCGTCGGTAATGATGGCGCTTGCTTTGTGGGCTATTTGTTGGCTCTTCTCTTGGTTGTGGGGATGTGGCGCGATTCCTTTTCGGAGTTCAGTGGAGTTGGTTGTGCCGTGTTGATGTCCCAATCAAACTGGTAGTAGTTGTTTCGAGTTGTTTAGGAGGGTCGATTGCTGACCAAGTTGAGTAACGTGAGAGTGTGGCACTCTCCTCGGTTGTAAAGGATGAGTGAGTGCACTCTCCTCAGTGGGTGGTTTTTTGGGCCCGGCTACCACTTTAAAAAACTGGGTTGCCACTTTGTTTTTCTTTTGATTGTCTAATAAAAATAGCGGCAAAGCTTTTGCCGTCCTTTTGAAAAAATCTCCTA
Organism: Bothriochloa decipiens; assembly: GCA_023333625.1. Lineage (NCBI taxonomy): Eukaryota > Viridiplantae > Streptophyta > Magnoliopsida > Poales > Poaceae > Bothriochloa > Bothriochloa decipiens. The sequence goes on from JALGXP010000841.1 coordinate 15,610, forward strand.
TAAAAATAACCCTATTATCTAATTCTCTAGCACCTCTTTGTGCCACGTCATCCAGAGGTCCCACCACCATGAACCGATGACATAAAGAGGTAGTGGTGACATGAAGAGGCAACTGCGCTATGTGAAACCGATCTCTCCGCCAATTAAAATTTTACTTGTCGGTGTTTTGACCCTCGAGGGGCTAACACCAACGAGTAATATCGTGTCCGCGTGCTCCCTAATCCGGTGGGTGATGCAAGAATGACACGACGATTTATCCTGGTTCGGGCAAAGAAGGCCCTACGTCCAGCGGGGGGAGGATGATTCGTGTTATCTTGCACCGAAGTGCTAGTACAGGGGAAAATACAAGCTGGTGTGAGGAGTGAAAGGCGGAGTTGGGGCGTGCGGGCGCCTTGCTCTCGACCTCCACAGGCTCACGGTGTCGTTCAGTGATCTTGGGACTTAATGTTTCTATGCTCCAGATCCTCTATGTCTGAGTCCGGTCCCTCTCTCTAACGCCCTGGCGTCTCCTTTTATAGACGAAGGAGGGGCACAGGTGTACACGTATTTCGAGTTCTCATGACGCTGATGACGTACGACGTTGAGGCCGATCATGTCGATGCTGCTGTGGTGATGTACGTCGGTATGGGAGGCCCTGCTGCCGTCGCATCGGGAGTTGTTGGAGTTCAGCTCGAGGGTCCGCTCGGTGAAGCCGAGGGGCGACGGTCGAGGGTCCTGGCCGGAGCCGAGGGGATCGTCGAGGTGGTCGAGCTTCGCTGGATAAGATCGAATCCCGGAAAACACGGTAAACAGGTCAGTTTATTCGTTTCGAGATGGTGCAGGTCGTGGCACAGCGCTCGGTATGGCGCAACAGCGTATCATGACTTGCGGGATTCCGGGGTATGGGCAGTGAAAGTAGAATTGACCGCCACGTCCGTGACTGTTACCGCAACTGTGGCCATACGGTTAGGCGGGGGTAGATAGGTCGCATTAAATGCGCGCGGATTCGTACGGGGGAGTTGGTGGCCGAGGGGCGCACTCTCCTCGAGGGCCGCCCATTCGCCAGGCGAAGTTCCGTCCTCGAGGGGGGGCTCGTTCGCTGGGCGAAGTTACGTCATCGAGGGCCGGCTCGTTCGCTGGGCGAAGTTTCGTCCTCGAGGGGTAGCTCGAATCGTACCCTCGCGTATACAGTACTGGTCCGTTCGGTAGCCTCTCGAGCAGGCTTCGGTTTTGGGCCGTTGTTGTTCGTTCGCGGGTCAGTCCGATACGCCTCAGCCTATAGGCCTTTAGCGCGGGAGTTTATCGGAGGGTTCAAGATGCTGATCCTACGGGGCTTTAGTTTGTTAAGCAAGGGGTCTGGGATACCTGTTTCCAGGGTATCGACAGTAGCCCCCGAGCCCCTGCGCGAGTGATGTCACTCGGGGAGGGGGTCAGGAATTTTTAGGAAAGAGACGTGATTCGGATTTTTTCGCGGGGGGCGCGCGAGCGACCCCCGCGGGGGTAGCCCCCGAGGCCTCGTAGGAGTCGAAAGACTCCTGTGAGGGCTTTATTTTATATTTAGTTAAGGGTGCTCGTCCAGTCGGCTATAGGCCTGAACTGGAGTCGTAGCGTTTTACCGAGGGGAGCCCCCGGGGAATTTTCGACCCTCTTTCGTCGAGAGGCGCCGGACACAGGCGAGCCCCCGAGCCTCGTACGGCTGGGGCGTTGCTGGCCTCGGCATTCTTCTCACGAGTCCTTTCGATCGGATGTGAGGCGAGAAGCATCGGACTACCCCCGATAGGGCGAGCCGCGAAGATCTCAGTGAGCTGGTAACGGGAAAATCCAAGCGAGAGCCCGTTCCTAGTTTGATAGAGGTCGGCAGGTGGCCCGGAGGCGGTCTCATTAAAGCAAAATGCAGTGGTCCTAAGGATTCCGATTCCGTTCGATAGGTCTCGGCGGCTCGATGCCTCCCTTCGGGGGGATTCCATAAGGTCCATAGCGTTTCGCCTTGGATGCGTCCAAAGGGGTCTCGAGAGTTCGTTCTCGAGCTGGGCCTCGTGTTGGCTCCCCCTTGGTCACCCCTGACTCGGGTGCTCGAGGGCGGCTGTCGAACCTCGTTCGTGGGGTCAGCCTTCGCTCCTTCGAGACTTAGGGCCGGAGCCCGGTTTTTGATGCTCAAGGGCGGTCGTTAAGCCCCCACACGAGGACCGGCCTTCGCTCCCTCGAGACTTTGCGATAGGGTCAGAACCCGTTTTCTCCTCTCGCGGAAATCTCTGTCGACGAGTAATCATTTTCTTTCGGCGCTCAAGGGCGGTCGTTAAGCCCTCACTCGAGTCTCGAGGCGGTGTGAGTCCGCTCTTTTACGGTGCTCAAGGGCGGTCGTTAAGCCCTCACACGAGGACCGGCCTTCGCTCCCTCGAGACTTCGAGGCGGTGTCGGAGGCCGCTCTTTTACGGTGCTCAAGGGCGGTCGTTAAGCCCTCACACGAGGACCGGCCTTCGCTCCCTCGAGACTTCGAGGCCCTGGGCCCGTATCCCGTATCGTGGGAAGATCTGCCTGCGGATAACTCCTCCTGTCCATCACGCGTGCCTTTTTTGCGCAGAAGCCGGAGCGGTGCGCTAGTGGATGGTTCCTGTAGTTACAGCGTATTTCGAGGAGGGTAACTGTCAGTTCTCGTTTTTCAAGAAAAGATTTTGAAACGGCGCAACCGTAATATCACGGGAGTCGGAACGGCGCGGTCGTGGTCGGTGCAAAGAGCGATTGGCGGACACGCGTCTTGGACCGATCGAGGCAGCCGACGAGCCTAGGGTCGAGTCGTGACGAGGATGAGGTGCCCTTTCGTGCTGTTGCCGATGACGATGAAGGCCTGTGAGCAAGAGCTGGGCATGAGGGCCCGTGTAATTAGGATTTCGACTTGTGTTGACGTGGCCACGAGGGCCTCGAAACATGATGTTTATATGCATTTCGAATGCTTTCGAGTTCGAGTCTGCCATTCCTATCTTGCTCGAGTTGAGTTTTTACGCAGTCTTCCTGGCCCACGATTGTGCCCTTCGGTGTGGGGTGTGAGCGGAGGTACCGTAGCCCTGAGGCGTAGGCGATCTCACGGCTCGATGGCCCCTCGGCCTTAGGGCGCTCTCGAGGCCATGTCTACTGTGTAAGAACTTGTATCGATGCATATAGGAATGTTGGACTTTAACTTTTTTGAAATCACGAGTTCGAGTCTGGCATTCTTATCTTGCTCGAGTTGGGTTTCTACGTAGTCTTCTTGGCGTACGGTCGCGTCCTTAGGTGTGGGGTGCGAGTGGAGGTACCGTAGCCCTGAGGCGTAGGCGATCTCGCGGCTCGACGGCCCCTCGACCTTAGGGTGCTCTCGAGGCCATGTTGACTTTATAAAAACTCACATCGAGGCATGTAGGAATGTTAGACATTAACTTTTTTGAAATCGTGTACTTTTACTAAGTCTCGTTAGCGCGCGGTTGCACCCTATGGCCTGGGGGAGTAAACGGAGGTACCATGGTACGGACGCATAGGCGATCTCACGGCTCGACAGCCCTCGAGCCTTAGGGTGCCACCGTGGCTTCTTCGACTATGTAAAAGTTTTTCAAAAAATGTAAGTTTTTAGGGGCGCAGAGGGTTCCCCCTTCGAGCCCCCGAGGGAGGTTCGACTCTGTGAGGACAGGGTCGAGCCCACCTGTTTTTCATGAAAGAAAGATTTGGACACGGATGTACTCTTTTTTCATGGATTAAAAATGCGTATGGAGCCTCGAGGCTTTAAAGGCAAGAGTAACGTAGCTGTTCGATGTTCGACGTTCCAGGCGGGGCGTCGAGGTCCGTGACCGATGGCAGTTGAGGGGGTGAATGCGAAACGGCCCTGTGAGGTCCTTCCGCCTCCTGAGGACGATGGTCTGTGAGCCAAATCGTCGAGGAGGGCGGCGATGGAGACGGCAGAGCAGGCTGTTCGATGTTCGACATTCCAGGCGGGGCGTCGAGGTCCGTGGTGGCTCGTAGAAGGTGTCTCGAGAGATCCTTGTACACGCTCGTCGTGGGTCGAGGCCCTCCTGTCTTCAGTCGCGGGTGGTTCTTCTTCTTCTTGCCCCCCTTCTGCCACCCCGGTTCGAACCTTCAGGGTCGGGTGCCTTGGCTTGCGTTTGGCCTTTGCCACCGTCGAAGAAGACACCGACGGCCTCTTCTCCGGCGGCAAAGTTGGCCACAACGTCCATCAATTCGTCGGCAGTCTTTGGGGGAGCACGCCCGAGCTCCCGGACCAGTTCCTTGCAGGTGGTCCCAGCAATGAAAGCCAGGATCACCTCTTCGTCGATGACGTGGGGAAGCTCGGTGCGCTGCTTGGAGAAACATCGAGTAAAGTCACGGAGGGATTCTCTGGGCCTCTGTTTACAGCCTCGGAGTTCCCACCTGTTGCCCGAACGCAAATAGGTGCCCTTGAAGTTCCCCTCAAAAACCCTGACCAGGTCGGACCAGTCACAGATTTGGTTAGGGGGAAGCTCCTCGAGCCACCGTCGTGCGGTGTCGGAAAGAAAGAGTGGGAGAAGTCGAATGATGGCGCTGTCGTCGCGGGCCCCACCAAACTGGCACGCCAGTTTGAAGTCGGCAAGCCAGAGCTCGGGCTTTGTCTCGCCGTCGTATCTGACGAGACTTGTCGGGGGTCTGAAGGGGCTAGGCAGCGGCGTGCTGCGAATCGCACGGCTGAAGACTCGAGGTCCCGGCGGATCCGGGGATCGACGTCGGTCCTCGTTGCTGTCGTAGCGTTTGCCCCGATGAGCGCTGTACCCTCGATCCTCGGCCTCCCCGTGCTTGCGTCTGCGGTTCTCGACAATGTCGAGGCGTGCGTCGCGGGGAGCGCGGTCATCGTTGATAGGCTCTCGGGCGGGGTCCTTCTTCTGTCGGGGGGCCGCCCCCTGATCGACCGAGCCCTCCCTCTCGGGCCGAGAGGGCTCGACCTGAGGCTCGGAGGTAGCTCCTCGACGCCTCGAGGCTGAGCTCTCGGCTTGTTGAGCAGCAGCAACTTGGAGGAGGCCCTCGACCTCGCGTTATATCCGCCGAGCTTGCGAGTTGGAAGGTGCGGGCATATTGCGGAGAAGTATAGCCGCCGCAACAACATTCTGGCTCGCTCGGGGATAACGGTGGACGGGTTGCTCGGGTGCTCCTTCCTCGATGATCTGCCGGTTGATCTCTCGGGCCCTGGCTCGGGCTCTACCGCCGAGCGGTCGCCGCTCTTGTTCGAGGGTCATCTCGAGTAAGCGCAGGCGTTCCTGCTCGTCGGCGAGCTTTGCCTGCAACTCCCGAATCTGTGCCATCTGCGCGTCCTGCTCGCCAGGACGAGGGCACGCTTCTCGGGGTGCGTCTGGTTGTTGGTCCTCTGCTCTGGGGGGAGCGTCTCTCGCCACGGCGATAGACGCCGCGGCCGCTGGATCGATGGTTTCCTGATCGGAGTTGACGCCACCATCGATGTGGAGGCACTCTCGGGTAGGATCCCAGTGATCAGAGTCAGAGTCAGGGTCGTCGCAGTAGAAGACGGGGAATTGCCCCTGCGCCTCCTCCTGCAGCCGCCGTCGGAGTGTGCCGACGGTGTACCTCCGGGGGCCGGGCGCTCTTGCGAATGCCAAACCCTCGGAGGCTGGAGTGACAGTCCCTACGTCCGTCATCGCGCGGAGAAGGGTGTCTGGGCGGTCCTCCAACGCGCTCGTGACGGAGTGGGTTGCTGTCGTAGCCGTTGTCGTGGGATTGTTGGAGTCGTTCGAAGACCACCGACGATGCTCGAACAGCCCGTGCGGAAGCGAGCTTGATCGAGCGGTGGTTCCGTTGCACTTTCCCGACGCGCGCATGGTGAGAGCGGAGTCAGGGTTGTGCCGGGATCCTGCCGGTTTGCCCTCTGCCTCCAAACTCGGGTCAGATACGCCCTCAACAAGAGGTTTCTCATCTCCGGTTTGGGGCATGGAGAAAGCGGCGGGGACCCTTCTCGACTTGGGTTGATGACGATAACGGCGCCGACCGTGCCTCCTTCTGGAT